>JAXIVH010000009.1:666087-668587 GCA_036785325.1 Urophycis tenuis
GAGGAGAAGGTGAATGATGCACAACGCGTTTCTCCTGAGACATTATGGAACAGTATTCCTCATACAGCTTCATCTTTAGGTGCAGCAGTGCATAGACACTATGGAGGTGACTGTAGCTCCTCTGTGCTGATCTTGTATTCAACGTGAATCCTGCAGAATGGCTGTGACAGCATTCACCGACTTGGATTGAAGCCTATCGAAGGACCCCGTTGTGACAGGATAACTTTTTATTGCGGTTTTCATTGGTGTCGGGCTTTGCGTGTGTCTTCTAATACACATATGACCGAAGGAAATTCCACAGGACAGGACTGGTTGGTTAGGCTCACACGAGGCTTTACATTGACCCGTAAATTGCTAGGTAAGATTAAGAACATAGTGTTTATATAGTGAATATAGTTTTCCCTTTATACACCCAGACGTGGCTCCCTGACCCATAGTTTAGTGTTGACGTGTCAGAGACAGACATTGGTTTCATTTGTCTTCCCCTAGAAATACATTAGGGCCACACATGAAGAAAAAATATATATTTTTGCCGTGACGAGATTAAAGTTGACACGTCGACTTTAAAGTCAACATGTCGACATTAAACTCGAAATGTCGAGAATAAAGTTTAAATGTCATGTCGACTTTAATCTCGACATGTAGAGATTGAACTCGAAATGTCGAGAAGAAACAACAACGCTACAATATTAGAATAACAACGCTACAATAGAATAACAGAGTAACAACGCTACAATGTTGTGACGTGGGCATCAAATAAACACGCACCGCATGCTGATTGGCTCTCTTGTGTTTGTGTGTTTGTGCGTGCGTGTCAGCTCTTTCTGATTGCTGCTTATGCCGTTTCTGCGCCTATAATTAGACAGCTTTTGGGTCTCCTTCATAGTATGTTGTTATATCTTATTTTCATCTCAACTTCTTTTTGCTGCAAGTTTGTTTTTTCTAATATTTTGTTTTAATGCAGGCTGGACTTGATTAAGTCGTGCAAACCTGGAATTCACACAAGTTGACAGCAAAGGCGATGTCGACATGTTTACTTTAAAGTCGACGTGTCGACTTTAATCTCGTCACGGCAAAAAAAAAAAAAAAAAATCTTCATGTGTGGCCCTAATACTCCACCGTATAGTTTACTCATGACTGCTTGGATAATGAATTAATTGGTCAATGTTCCTCCCTGGTGTGTGTCGCGAGCAGGGGGCCACACCACAGAAGTCCTGCGCCTCCTGGGGAGTCTGGCCCCGTCCTACCAGCCCCGGCATTACGTCATCGCCGACACCGACCGCATGAGTGAGGAGAAGATCCGAGCCTTTGAACGCGCCAAAGAAAACGCAGACATCAAGTCAAAGGTAGACGAACGCTAAACTAAATAGTAGACAGTCCTACTGCACTAACACAGATAAGATAAGATAAGATACGATATTCCTTTATTAATCCCCCTTAGGAGAAATTCACATTGACCAGCAGTACAAGGGGATAGAGGAGTGCAATAGAAGACCTGAGTATAGACAATAAACACTAAACAATAAATAGATTTACCTAAATTAAGATAAAATTATATGCGAGCTCTTAGAGTCAGGTCAGATGAAAAAATGAAAACCTATTATACATACATGGTAGTCATCATTGAGATGAACAGTGCATTTGGTAGGTGGACATGCATAGTAGTCATCATTGAGATGAACAGTGCAATTAGTAGATAAAGATGAACAGTGCAATTGGTAACTGAGTCCTGCTGAGGTGTAGATATAAAAAAATATTAAAAAAATAAAAATAGGTGTGCAGATAAATTGGGCAAAATTTATACGCAAGTGTGCAAAATACAAAATACAAAATGTGCAAATCCCCCCACTGCCAGCAGATGGCGGTATTGTAGTTCTTTAGCTGCACTTGGAGGAGGAATGGGAACCAGACGCGCCGGTTGGTTTGTTACACGGAACCACCTGTCCTTGAAAACGGTTTGGAGAAAAAAAGGGCAGGAACTTTCCATAAGTACTTTGCTTGCTTTGATTGGACGAACCGTCTGTCTGTCACGTAGATCATAAATGGATCCTCATACCACGCTGATTGGGTTGAACCATAGACTGTATATAAAGGGTTGAACCCACTGGTGATTCATAGCCATAACGTGAAGCCTGGCAAGATGGATTGTCGCGTGATCTCGCGAAATCCAGCTGCCTCACAAAGTAACAGGAATGGTTACTGAAATAGAATGCTATGCAGCCATCTTGTTCATACTGGATTTCATCAATCTCAATAAAGTTCTCATTTCATATTTGCATATTTGAGTTGGAAACCAGTTGGGCAGAAATGCCCAGTGAGTAATAATGTTCTGCCTGTGCTGATGCATTACTAATATAAAAACAATGTTTACCTCATCCAGTATACGGTCCACCGCATCCCGCGGAGCCGGGAGGTTCTGCAGTCGTGGAGCTCCTCTGTGAAGAGCACCCTCAGTGCCCTGCTGTACTCGCTCCCCTTGGTCTTCAGACTGCGCCCAGAC
>JAXIVH010000009.1:673587-683088 GCA_036785325.1 Urophycis tenuis
CGACCAGCTGTCCCCACAAACACCCTCCCACCTGTGATTAACCAATACGAAGTAGGTTTGAGTAATAAGCCTTCATTCTGAACCTCCCCTGCCATAATGAAAACCCATATACTGCGGGGTAAAACCGACATGACAAGGGGTCATTACAGAGCCAGCGGCATGTTTGTAAGCGCGACAGGCGGAGATTACAGTCTTCAAGCCGAAAAGCAGATGGCTAACAGGCGGCATACCTGTTAGCTGTCATGCTTCTGCATGCCTTCCTGTTTGCCCAGTAAGCTAACCTTCCCTGTCAGCTACCATTCAGAACACAGCCTTCTATTCAGCTGTTTTATGTGACGTACAGTAAGCCACAAACATAGCATAACATTGTAGAGTGTGCTCTTCTGAACATTACTCTGAGAGCTGAAGTCAGGCATGTCACCCACTACTACTACTACTACTAGTGTGTGGGTGTGTGCGTGTGGACCTGAATCTGGACTCTTGACAGCACTGTACAGGATGATAAATGGACGAGGACGTGTGCAAACAAAACCAGCAAACTCTCCCGAGGCCTCCAGAGCTTGCTGGTCAGTGGGCTTTCAGCTCGCGCTAGAATGGGATCCAGTGACCCAGCGCCAGGATAAGCATGCCTGGAATGTTCCTGGATCAGCACTTTCAGAGAGTGATTGAGCAGAATTTTTTTTAGGGGTGACATTTTTATGGGAAACTGGTGGTTGAGCTGATTTCACACCTATCCTAGAGAACACTGTCATAAAAATTGCCCTGTCCCTGCTATGTGGCAGACCACACCTAACGCCCATACTATATGAAGATATTAAAAGTGCAACAGGACACTAAACTCAGACGTCACAGGTTTCTGTAGTTGATGTTTCTGATTCTCGTTCAGTCAATTGCATTGGAGGGCTTGTTTTGGATTCGTAGTGAGGGCTTTTCTGCTGTGGAGCTTCCAATCACTGGGTCACATGCATGCTTTGAGGTCCATCATCATTTAGTCCACTCTTTTCAATCTGTCCCTCCTCTGACTGGGCTTGGGGCATCTGCACCCACTGCACTAATACCTGTGCACCGACCGGCGAGTAAACACTGTCCCTGGACCGCTTTCCACACGCCGCGTGTTACAAACGGTACAGTCAGCACTTCGCTAGCGGTCGCCAGCCCGGCCTCATCGCCCTCGGCTGGACTAACGGTTGTGTGGGAAATGCCAACACCCATATCAGCAAATCTATTTAGAAACAGTTCCACCTTGAGGGCAGGGTCACTCCAGAGTTATTGGGCCCCGGCTTGGGATGCTTGGTTCTGTAAAAAAAAAAATAATAATAATAATAATAAAAAAAGTCCTGCTAGAGAGTCATGGAAAAACTAGGATGAGCTGTACTGCTGCAGCCCTTTGTTGAGTTTAAAGTACCAATATGTAACGGTTTACTGTATTTAATCATACAATGAAAATGATATGTATTCACAGATTCAGGAAACTAGTGATACGTTGAAATACTGACAACAATGCTACAGGCAGTCTGTTCTCCTTTTGAAATTTCCGATCTGGGTCAGAACGATAGTTTTAGTTTTTTGCCTTCCTGTGTGTTATGATTTAGTGTGCGCAGAGTACCACGGGTTGCCAGATATGAAACTAATTGGCACACAAACGCAGCGTGCTGCGGCCATTGAACAAATCCAATTGGATGAACACATTGTTCTAGAATTCTACCCGACCTAAAAAAGCCTCGTCCTCTTTCGGAAAAGTTCCATGACCAGACCGGGTAGATCTCTTGCGCGTGTCTGGTCTCTGCGCTCTTGTTCGTTCACTGTCCTTAACCTGGCAACCCGCATGGGTTTCCAGGATGGGATGGGCAGGGCAACTCTCCCAGTACCCGTTTTATATACTCTGTGTCGTTGTTTCGTATTTTATCTTTAAGAAAGTGTGAATATAATATAATGTAATTTCCATCTTGAATACACGATGGAAATTACAGTGCGCCAGAAATGATTGTTTGCGGGGGGAAAAGAAACGGAATAGTGATACGATGGCAGGGCGCCGCCACGGGAGCGCAGAGTGAAACTGGAGGTTACAGTTGTAGCCTGTGTGCCGTCTGCCATGTCTGTGCAGCACTGCCTTTAATGATGACTTCTCCAGACGCTTGAACGCTTTCTCTCTCGTTCCCCTCCCTCTCGGTTTCTCCTCTGTCGCTGTTTCTCGTAAACCCCCCTCCTCCTCCTTTCCCCCCCACCTCCTCTGACCAACTCCCTGTTGATCCTATTTAGCCCGGGGCCAGTTATTCATCTGATCGCTCACTTTTTGCTTATTTAATTGTCTCTCCTTCAACCCCCTCAGTCTCCTGGTTTAGCTCCTGGCCTCGTTGTCTGGATCACCTGTCTTTAATGTCTGACTGTCCGCTCACTCGCTCTCTCTCTCTCTCTCTCTCTCTCTCATCTCTCTCTCTCTCTCTCTCTCTCTCTCTCTCTCTTCTCTCTCTCTCTCTCTCTCTCTCTCTCTCTCTCTCTCTCTCTCTCTCTCTCTCTCTCTCTCTCTCTCTCTCTCTCTCTCTCTCTCTCTCTCTCTCTCTCTCTCTCTCTCTCTCTCTCTCTCTCTCTCTCTCTCTCTCTCTCTCTCTCTCTTCTCTCTCTCTCTCTCTCTCTCTGTGGTGTGTCTTCAGGCTGTACTTTCATGCTCAACAGAGTTCAGCACATTCCTCTGTTGGGGAGCAAATTGATCCGGGGCCCTTCTTTTACAAAAAAAAAAGAGGGGGGGGGGGATTTTATGTTTGCAAAAAAGATTTGTATTTTCCAGAGTGAATCCACCTGAAATTGTACACGCCGTGCCTGAGACATTCCTTTTTATATTAAAGAGGCAGCTGGCTTGATTCATATTGTATGGCTTCAATATTGGCACATTGGCGCATAGGTGATGTGTATGTTGTATTGTGTGTGTGTGTGTGTGTGTGTGTCTCACTCTGTGTCTACACCAACACAGTCAACATGTGTGACCTGTGTGTCACCCCTGATAATGATCGTGTTATCTTGTGAGCTACAGCGCAAAACAAACTGTCAACTGAAGATCTCCACTACAAACTGTATGTAGAGACCGCCTTGTTCACAACACGCCTCCTCATTTCCGTATATCACCAAATAATAAAATAAAGGCTGAAATCACGCGGTAGTAAATGCAATACTCTCCACAGCCAAGATGGTGGCTCGCATCCCTCTCCATCAGGGATGAGAGCCTCTTCATCAGCATGGTGCTTGGAGTCACAGTTCATAAGTGTGTCAGTCACAAGTCACAGTTCACAAGTGTGCTCACAGTCAGTCCTGGATTCATTTTACGGGCGCTTCGTTCTGATTAAACACTGCCATCCCATTTCCCAGCCTGCACCAGAGGGCTGCAGCAGTACAGCTGGAGGTGCTGGAGGCGCTGGAGGCGGTGGAGGCAGTGAAGGTGGTGGAGGCGGTGGGCCGTGGCCTCCCTTGTAACTCCTGTGTGTTGACCTTCCAGGTGCTGTGCAACGGCCCGGGGACCTGCATCCCCCCCTGCGCGGCCGCCCTCCTGCTGGGCGTGCTGGGCTGAAGAAGGTCCTGATCGTGTACGTGGAGAGCGTGTGCCGCGTGGAGACCATATCCCTGTCCGGGAGGCTCCTCTACCCGCTGGCGGACTACTTTTTGTGCAGTGGTCGACCCTGAGAGACAAATACCCCCCGAGCCATTTTCCTAGGGAGGATAGTTTTGAAAATCTGCGTCGTGTGAGGAGCATCCTTTGGACTGAACTTGGGAACCTTGGAAAGATGAAGTGGAAAAGCAGTTCCAAGAAGGCTCTGCAATAGCAGCCTCTTATAGCCACAGGTCTGTTTGGTTTAGCATGGAATTTAGCATCGACCGCATTCTGTTCACATGAGATCATCCTGGCACCTGAAAACACTCGAGGTGCAGCTCCAAAACCTGGAGAAAGCACACCTGTCGCTGGGCCCCGCCAGGTGACACGACGTCAGGAGCTCTCTGAAGGTTTCCAGCGAGGTTGCCCGGTGCCGCGCTTTCCACTGCTGACAGCACTCTGAGGTCTGCTGAGGACCGGAGATAGGCTGGAGCAACGTGACCCAGACATCTGCTCCATTAACTGAAACGTGAAGACTTTAATATAGGACGTTACAAATAAATGCATACACCAAAGAAACAATAAACAACATGTATGAACAGGCCCTGCGATGCAAAATGGTAAAGAGCATCGTGATACAAGTGGGAACACATGCAGTGTTGGAATAAAAGGATTTTCATCATATCGTTTGGTCAGATGTTTTCAGTAGCTAGACATTTGGGATATTCTCTGATAGCCTTAGTCTGGCATTAGACCAATATCTACTAAAGGGGCATTTAGCAGACGCTTTTGTCCAAAGCGACTTACAATCAGTACATTTTGTGGGGTTTGACGTGGACAGTTCGAGGAGGGGGTTCAAGGGGATCGAACCGCCGACCCTACGGTGAGTGGACGACCCGCTCTGTCCACCCGCTCTACCCACTGAGCTACTGCCATCAGTGCATGATACCAGTGCACTGCTTACATTTGAGTTTTTACTTATTTCCCATTGTCAAGTGTTTTCTCCTGGTTACTTTTGTGCAAGTCGTGCACATAATAACATGTTTTATCTCTGGCGGCCATGTGCCCATTACTGACATGGCTGTACTTATGTGCATCAAATGCACATATCACATTGTGTAAAAAGCCTTCAATTCAATAATATAACAGCCGGCTGCATGGGGGGCGACCTGGCTTCTTCATGTCCCAGCTGTGATTTGGGTTGTCACTTATAATACACCTTCAAAACAATGGTTAGTGCATAAACTAACACCCACCGCAAGAAAGTACTGCAACAGAATGGACACATCTCTTCTTGGAGCACATGTTTCCAGAGACAGAGCTCTGAAAACATGTGCAACCATTTCTAATGCACGGCCACAGATTTCCAGATCAATCTTGGAACAACAGCAACAGAGCATGAAGGGAGTTCAACTTTTTGTTATCGGGATATCAGAGGGGCTGAGAAAACTGAGACAGAGTTAACCGGTTCATGGCGTGAACGAAAGACCTTGAGCTATGTTGTATTGGTTGTACTGTGTTAGCCGGATGTTGACTGTGGTTTAATTATTTATGTCACCGTAGCCGTCAGGAGCTCTTTGCTGATAAAGTGAGAGGCAGAAAGGTTTAACTTTCCCATAATTGCAGGCTGACCCGTCGTCCATCATTCTTAATGAACCAGCATCCTGACCATTTCAGAAAGTGTCTACGGTCTGGGGAAGGCATAAGTAATGCTTGGGTGTGGCCACACACATTGACACTACATATGATTATTTATGGTCTTTACCCAGTCACTTACACACCCAGTGATTTACAATGGAAAAATACACACGCTGCTTCGACGTCAATTTCCCAGCCTTATTTGGGTAAATACCAACATATGGTTTTGCTTGTGGTGACATCTGATCTATATTGGACCAAACTTTTTTTTGAGGTTGAAATTATTGTACATTGAAATTGTTACCTTAGTGGAGAATAGAGACTCCTGTCTTTTTTTGGGGGTGGGGGGATTAACCACCTGGAATACCAACAACCAGGACTGCAACATTGGTGTACTGTGGTTTAAGAGACCCAAGCCCCCCCCCCCCCCCCCCCCCCCCCCCCCCCCCCCCCCCCAACAATCAGGAAGCGTACATTGTACTGATTCAGAGGGATGTCGCTCTCTGTGTAGTGCTGAGGAACATTGTTTCAACTGTTTGTCTTTCTCTCTGCCGTCCGTTTCCCGTTCCTGGATGTAGAGCCGGACAGGAAAGGCGCGTGGTCTATTTAAGACCTTCTCCTGAGCGACACTCAGTAACGGGGGGGGAAAGAGATTGGAGAGTGCAGATGAACACAGGCTTGTGGCGATATTTATAATGTATACTTATCTTTAATCATCTGTGTGAGATACACACACACACACACGCACACACACACACTGCCTGCCATCTGCGCCACACGATGACTGAATGTTTCACTGCCCGTATGGAGCCACTCACGCTCACTCTTTAAACATATTTGCTTGCTATAACCTTGTCTCCCCGGGTGTGGTAAAAAAAACTAACCATCAACATCACGAACACAAAGCCGACCGGAAAGGAATGCGGCTCAGCTGGGAGCCATGGCGATGCGGGTGGCGTACGCGTCACCGTAGAAACCCATAAACGCTACCCTGCCCACGGCACCTTCTTCCTCCGCCGTGTAATAAACTGGCATGCCGACGTCACCGCCATTTCCGCACCAGCCTGTACGGCAGCCCCCCCCCCCCCCCCCCCAGCACCACCCAGCTCCACCCAGCTCCACCCAGCTCCACCTGGGCTGCAGCAGGCAGCGGGACCCCAGACCATGAGGCCCCAGTCCCCCCCCATGCTGGAACCGACCCGCGGGCCCAGGGTCACGGAGTGGGCGTGGACGAGGCCGGGGGCGGGGGGAGCACGGGTGGCAGGCGGCGCCAAGCGGGGCGGAGGTAAGGCGAGCCGGCCGGGGGAGCCCTTGAGATGTCTGCCATGTGTGGGAGGTTGTTGGGACGACGGCGAGGCCCGGGGGAGGGCGTGCGGCCGGGCCTCGCGTCGGCGGGGCAGTCGGGCTGTCCTCCAACACCACCACCCACCACCACCACCACCATCTCCACCACCATCACCACCACCTCCAACACCACCACCACCACCACCACCACCACCTCCAACACCACCACCACCACCACCACCATCTCCACCACCATCACCACCACCTCCAACACCACCACCACCACCACCACCACCACCTCCAACACCACCACCACCACCACCATCACCACAAACATCACATCCTTCACCACCACCACCACCACCACCACAAACACCACCACACCACCACCACCACCACCACCACAAACACCACCATCCTTCCACCACCACCACCACCACCACCATCACCACCCACCACCACTGCCATCACCACCACCACCATCACCACCACCACCACCCACCAATATCACCAACACCACCACCACCATCACCACCACCACCACCACCACCACCACCACCACCACCTCCAACACCACCACCACCATCACCACCACCTCCAACACCACCACCACTACCACCACCTCCACCTCCAACACCACCACCACCACCACAAACACCACCAACACCACCACCACCACACCATCACCACCACCTCCAACACCACCACCACCACCCACCACCACCTCCAACACCACCACCTCCAACACCACCACCACCACCACCACCCACCACCACCACCACCCCCACCATCACCACCACCCTCCAACACCACCACCTCCACCACCACCTGCAACACACCACCACCACCATCTCCACCACCACCACCACCACCACCACACCACCACCACCCACCACCATCTCAACCACCACCTCCACCACCACCACCATCTCCACCATCACCACCACCACCACCACCACCACCACCACCTCCACCACCACAATCACCACCACCACCACCCACCACCATCTCAACACCACCTCCACCACCACCACCATCTCCACCATCACCCACCACCACCACCACCACCACCTCCACCACCACCATCACCACCACCACCACCACGCCGGCTCAAGTGTTTGAAGGGCATCTCCATGATTTGTTAAAAAAAAAAAAGATAATGCTAAAAAAAAGAGTCCAGGTGTTAAATTGTTTCTCTGCTCCGCTTCCACCTCGTCACACTGAAGCCGGTGCAGGCAGAGCGGGATGGATGTGAACGATGGGCCACTGAGTCACAGTAACACAACGCTTATCGTTTGAAATCAGAGCAGCACACAATGGGGCTGACGACCCACATCTGTTGTCAGAAACGACACCCTGGCCCTCAACCACCAGACGCAGGAGGCTAGCCCGAACAAAGCCACCTTTCTGTATTTATGAATAAAAGTGCTGTGTTACAGGAGTTCCAGCCGTTACGTGATATAGTTCCACGCTTCACGCAGCCTTGATGTGGCCACAGAGAGACACGGCGCGCATCTCCCCTTCACTCTTTGAGCCAATTTCATGTTGTGGAAAATGTGGAAATACAGAGGGCAGGCTACACCTATTAAAAGCTCATTTTATAAGGATCTCTGTAATGGTAGCAAAGTATTCCACGTGTTATTTGTGATGTGAGCACGTAAGAGGTAAAGTAACAGTGTGTGGTATACGGTGGGACAGGCCCAAGTACAGCCCAGACCACTAGACTAGTGCCTATAAAAGGGGCCCTCTGATTGGTCGACGGTGTCGGTGTCAGTCGGCATCACTCGGTGACACTCGGGTGGTTCGTTCACTCGCCGCTCCGCTCGTCTTCCCCACCAGTTCTGCACGGATTTCTCTACTCGGAGGACTTTTGTTTTGAAGGGGACCTAAACGCCACCGTGGTTTAATACAAAGTTACAAAAACTTGCAACCGCTTCGCTACATTTTGTCACAGTGTAGCCGAGGATTTTAACTTCTTCTTTTTCGTTATTAAAACAAAATGACTCAATTCAATAAGGGACCTGCGTACGGATTATCCGCCGAAGTGAAAAGCAAAGTAAGTGAGCCGTTTGTTCCTCCGTGAAATCCTAAATGTGAAGTTATTTTACACTAAATCTGACTTTGTTGAGCGGTCTTTAAATATTTCAACTCTACGAGTGGTGGAGAAGTTCCACGGCTGCCAGAGTCCCATGTGAGTCGAGCTCCTCGGGGATGTCGGCTCCATGCGTCCACGTCATGGATCACAACACTTTTCTCCCAACTTTGGACACCATTTAATCCCAGTCGATTTGCATCGTCCCGATCGTCGTTTTCCATGCATGGCGTACATTTCTCTTGTTTCTATTAAATCTCTTTTTGTAAAGTCCCCGTCGTGCGTGTTGACGCGGAGCTGCTCGGAGTGGTTTGGAGGAGAGCGAACAGGCCATGGAGTAGTAACCTAAAGATGATTTAGATGCATCGTCAAAGTGTGTCGGTTTTGGCCATCTCCGTTTGGATGCACGTTGGAGGAAGAAAAAAAAGTGCCATGGAAATACTTGACTAGTGATGTGCCCAAATTACGCGCATTGTTCTCTGGGGAGGAGAACTGGGCTCCTGGCTGCAGCTCACGGTGGGCTCATTTACTCGTGAAATGCACCATTCCCTTTTATTCCTTCACATTTTTTCACTCTTATGTGTGCCAGTAGGCCTCAAAGTGTAAAGAACCATCCAGCTTTAGTGTTTTAACCCTATCCGTTCCGTTTGGCTCATGCGTTTATTTGCTCAGCAGACTTCCGTTGGTAAACTAAGTGGGGGGGATTTATTTTGGGACAGAAACTCTGGTGGCCTCGTTGTCGTTGGCTGTTGGTTGTGTGGAGGTCTATCGTCGCACCCATGGGTCTTTGGAGCGTCTCCTGTTCGTAGGAAAGAAATCATGACATCACTGGAAAAAGTGCAGAGCAGGAGCCGAAGTTAATATTCCACCTTTTAGTCTATGGGGCGGATTCCTCAGTTGAGTTTTT
>JAXIVH010000009.1:683288-685788 GCA_036785325.1 Urophycis tenuis
ACACTGGGTGACATTGATGCTAAACGGACCACATCGCTAAACGCTCGCGGAATCAAACTTCAAGGGACGGCTGATCGGTTTATGTACTTATGTGAGTTGTTACAACTTTGCGCTGCCTTTAGGATAACACTGGTGCTCATTTCCATTCCAAAAGAGAAGCTAAGTGGAAAAAGAAGGAGAGAAAATAATCCCAACAAAGGCCTTGTCAGCCTAATGTTTTTAAGGCCTTCCATAACCACGACCAGATGGCGCCGCAGCAATAGTTGCACACAATTTTCACAATCTTCTGATTTCTTCATGCAGGTTTTCCCCCTTCCCTGTGCAAAAAGCGAAGGGTTAAAGAAACACGTCTATGTCTTTGGAGAGAGGGAATGCGATCGAGAGGCTGAGTTTTGACTCTCTCTCTCTCTCTCTCTCTCTCTCTCTCTCTCTCTCTCTCTCTCTCTCTCTCTCTCTCTCTCTCTCTCTCTCTCTCTCTCTCTCTCTCTCTCTCTCTCTCTCTCTCTCTCTCTCTCTATCGAGCCCCGGGTTCGTGATAAGTAATGTCTGCAGAGAGGGTGCACAATGGAGTCCCTATGTCCCCTGCAGAGTTTAAATGCCTCAGTTTCCATTTGGGCCAATGAGAACGCCAGGGCTTCCTTTGTTGGACTGCCAATTAGTGAGCGCTGGTTGTGACATTAAAACAACTCTGTTGCGAGGGGAGAGAAGGAGGTGAGGGAGGCAGTGAGGGAGGCAGTGAGCTGCTCAACCACACAGACTCTCTGGAATGTTGATTCTCGTTTCCTGCGACCTTTAGGGGAGAGTGGAGAGCGATCTATCGGTTGTTTAGGAATAGGACGGCATATGAACGGCCCCTGGGCAGAATGTGTGTTCCTGTGAGCTTCTGAGGCGTGTGCTCCGGGGTCTAATGCGGGGTACAATCCCAGCCACGACGTTACTTTCCCAACGCAAGGCCTGAAAATGAGCAAATTCCGGTATGAATTGAAAAGGCTGCTTGTGTACCACATAAGTACCTCATAATTCTCTGTGCGTGGCGTGTGTGTGTGGGTATGTCTTTAAAGGCATCTCGTAGACGGACGAGAATGCCAGAGACTGAATCAGAAACAGTCTATTTTGGCAATGGGATGAGTGTTTTTTTTTTTTTTCTTTTTTGGGACAGTGGAAAAAACTTTTTTTTTTTTTTTCACAAATCCTAAAGCATTTTGACAGAGAAAAGGAGGGAAAAGGGAAGTCTGAGCCAAGAATAAAGCCCTTCATTTCCTCTGCTTACAGCATGGAAAGAATATAACTTATGATAACAGTAATAATAAGTTAGAGTAAGAGTATAGATAATACATTTAGCAAGTACCAATCCCAACACTAAACCACTCTGTACATTGAAAACAGGAAACGCAAACACAGGAAACATTCAGAAAAAACTAATCAAATGAATAAGCCCCAAGCCCGGTGAAATAACCCTGTTATGAGGTGCCATTCAAACGGGGTTATTGAAGTCGGGGGGGTTTTTTTTCACTCTGCCGCGTGAAAGAGTCACCCAACTCTTTCACGCCTTATTGCCTTTTAGTGCGAGGTGTAAGCTTAGTTAGTCCACTGCACACCTCCCTCACCCGCCCTGAGGGGAGTGGAACCCCACCCCGGGACAGAGGCTGGTCTGTTGCCCCCCCCCCAGTGAGGGGCTTTTCGCTCTCAATAGCTTTTGTTTGGGCCAGTGAGCTCCGGTGTGGTGTGAGGAACGCGCCTGAACTTAACTGCGTACATTTGAGTCAAAAGAGGTACTTTTCACACCGCGTACATACGCACGCACGGATATTTGCCATGTCTGTCGCCACAGGCGGGCTGTTGTGTGACAGCCATACAGGAAGGCCTGTTGAACCCAGTGTACAGTATGCTACAGGACATGGGTGAGGGGGTTCATATGGAGCCACACCAGAGAAACATGTTCTCCTTGTACGGGTTTGAAGGGTTTGACACTAAGAGGCGGCCAGGTGATTGCCCTCAATGTTACAGCGGCAAGTTTGAACTGATTTTTTAAACTTTTGCGTCACATTACAAATCCTCCAAACAACACTTGCTTACACCCCTTCTGCTGTGAGATGCAGATCCCACTTCACGCCAATTAAAGTACTTTTCTTCAACCCTCCGATTGATTGGATTGAATAGTGATTGCTAGAGTGATCGACACCCATCTCATCTGTTGTTGCGCAGTAAAGACTTGTGATGCCGACATATCTACCAAATGACTCACGTTACTCTGTGATGTTTCTGGATTGTTCTGTTAAAACATTGTATGGGAAGACAGCCGTCGGTCGGACTAGCCAAACCCCCGGTCACATTGTCAACAGACCCCCAGTCACATTGTCAACAAACCCCCAGTCACATTGTCAACATTGGTTTGTCCGAACCCGAGTAGAATTTCAAATAGAATCCACAAATAGCATCGGCCCAACTCAGAGCGACCCCACGGTCCACAACAGAGGAACCCGGGGGGCGTTGGGCCCGA
>JAXIVH010000009.1:690788-773932 GCA_036785325.1 Urophycis tenuis
TTCGGCCGCTTGTATTCGCGATCTCGTTCTTTCGGTCACTACCCACAGCTCGTGGCCATAGGTGAGGGTAGGAACGTAGATTGACCGGTAAATCGAGAGCTTCGCCTTTTGGCTCAGCTCCTTCTTCACCACGACGGACCGGTGCAGGGCCCGCATCACTGCCGACGCCGCACCGATCCGTCGGTCAATCTCCCGCTCCATCCTCCCCTCACTCGTGAACAAGACCCCGAGATACTTGAACTCCTCCACTTGAGGCAGGATCTCCTCCCCGACCCGGAGAGTGCACTCCACCCTTTTCCGGCTGAGAACCATGGCCTCGGATTTGGAGGTGCTGATCCTCATCCCAGCCGCTTCACATTCGGCTGCGAACCGCTCCAGTGAGAACTGAAGGTCACGGCCCGATGAAGCCAACAGGACAAGATCATCTGCAAAAAGCAGCGACGCAATTCTGAGGCCACCGAACCGTAACCCCTCACGCCCTGGCTGCGCCTAGAAATTCCGTCCATAAAAGTTGTGAACAGAATCGGTGACAAAGGGCAGCCATGGCGGAGGCCAACTCTCACCGGAAACAGGCTCGACTTACTGCCGGCAATGCGGACCAAGCTCTGGCACTTGGAGTACAGGGACCCGACGGCCCGTATCAGCGGGCCCGGTATCCCATACTCCCGGAGCACCCCCCACAGGGCTCCCCGAGGGACACGGTCGAACGCCTTCTCCAAGTCCACAAAGCACATGTCGACTGGTTGGGCGAACTCCCATGCACCCTCGAGGACCGCGCTAAGGGTATAGAGCTGGTCCACAGTTCTACGGCCAGGACGAAAACCACATTGCTCCTCCTGGATCCGAGGTTCGACTATCCTATGGACCTTCCTCTCCAGGACCCCCGAATAGACCTTACCGGGGAGGCTGAGGAGTGTGATCCCCCTGTAGTTGGAGCACACCCTCCGGTCCCCCTTTTTGAAGAGGGGAACCACCACCCCGGTCTGCCAATCCAGAGGCACTGCCCCCGATGTCCACACGATGCTGCAGAGTCGTGTCAACCAAGACAGCCCCACAGCATCCAGGGCCTTTAGGAACTCGGGGCGGATGTCGTCGACCCCCGGGGCCTTGCCACCGAGGAGCTTTTTAACCACCTCGGCGATCTCAGCCTCGGAGATAGGAGAGTCCCCCCCCCCCCCCCTCCCCCGAGTCCCCAGACCATGCTTCCTCAGTGGAAGGCGTGTTGGTGGGATTGAGGAGGTCTTCGAAGTATTCTCCCCACCGATTCACGACGTCCCGAGTTGAGGTCAGCAGCGCCCCGTCCCCCCCGTACACGGTGCGCTGGAGGGGGAAGCAGAGCACTGCTTCCCCCTCCTGAGACGCCGGATGGTGGTCCAGAACCTCCTCAAAGCCGTTCGGAAGTCGTTCTCCATGGCCTCACCGAACTCCTCCCACACCCGAGTTTTTGCCTCCGCAACCGCCAAAGCCGCGCTCTGCTTGGCCCGCCGGTACCCATCAGCTGCCTCAGGAGTCCCACAGGCCAAAAAGGTCCGGTAGGACTCCTTCTTCAGCTTGACGGCATCCCTTAACGCTGGGGTCCACCAGCGGGTTTGGGGGTTGCCGCCGCGACAGGCACCGACGACCCTACGGCCACAGCTCCGGTCGGCCGCTTCAACAATGGAGGTACGGAAGAAGGTCCACTCGGACTCTATGTCCCCCGCCTCCCCCGGGACATGGTTGAAGCTCTCCCGGAGGTGGGAGTTGAAGCTCGTTCTGACAGGAGATTCAGCCAGACGTTCCCAGCAAACCCTCACAGTACGTTTGGGTCTGCCAGGTCTGACCGGCATCTTCCCCCGCCATCGGAGCCAACTCGCCACCAGGTGGTGATCAGTTGACAGCTCCGCCCCTCTCTTCACCCGAGTGTCCAAGACATGCGGCCGCAAGTCCGACGATACAACCACAAAGTCGATCATCGAACTGCGGCCTAGGGTGTCCTGGTGCCAAGTGCACATGTGGACACCCTTATGCTTGAACATGGTGTTCCTTATGGACAATCCATGACGAGCACAGAAGTCCAACAACAAAACACCACTCGGGTTCAGATCAGGGGGGCCGTTCCTCCCAATCACGCCCCTCCAGGTCTCACTGTCATTGCCCACATGGGCGTTGAAGTCCCCCAGCAGAACAAGGGAGTCCCCAGAAGGAGCGCTTTCCAACACCCCCCCTAAGGACTCCAGAAAGTATTCTGAACTGCCGTTCGGTGCATAAGCACAAACGACAGTCAGGACCCGTCCCCCCACCCGAAGGCGGAGGGAGGCTACCCTCTCGTCCACCGGGGTGAACCCCAACGTACAGGCACCAAGCCGGGGGGAAATAAGCATTCCCACCCCCACTCGGCGCCTCTCCCCAGGGGCAACTCCAGAGTGGAAAAGAGTCCAACCCCTCTCAAGGACGCTGGTTCCAGAGCCCAAACTGTGTGTCGAGGTGAGCCCGACTATATCTAGCCGGTACCTCTCAGCCTCGCACACCAGCTCCGGCTCCTTCCCCGCCAGAGAGGTGACGTTCCACGTCCCCAGAGCTAGCTTCTGCAGCCGAGGGTCGGACCGCCCAAGTCCCCGCCTCCTGCTGCTGCCCAGCTCACATCGCACCTGACCCCTTTGGCCCCTCCCACGAGTGGTGAACCCATGGGAAGGGGGTTCTGCGCTGTTCCTTCGGGCTGTGCCCGACCGGGCCCCGCGGGCGTAGACCCGGCCACCAGGCGCTCGCCAACGGGCCCTTCCCCCAGGCCTAGCTCCAGGGGGGGGGCCCGGTGACCCACGTCCGGACAAGGGAAATCCAGTTCCAAAGATATTTTTCTTCATTGGGGTCTTTTGAGCCACTCTTCGTCTGGACCCTGGCCTAGGACCTGCTTGCCTTGGGTGACCCTACCAGGGGCATGAAGCCCCCGACAATATAGCCCCCAGGGTCATTGGGACACGCAAACCCCTCCACCACATTAAGGTGGCAGCTCATGGAGAGGTAACAAGTAACAAGAACAAGTTTCAAGCATTCCTATTGCTAGGTTAACCATTGCTAGTATGCAACATCTCTGGCCTAAGATGATAAGTGCAAAGTTACAAAGAGCAATTGCCAAGACATACAACATACAAGTGCATGAGGGGAGTTTTAGAGGGCTGCATTGGGATTGGGTCCCGCTGGGTCCCGCGGGACCCAACTAAAATATCGCGGGAGCGGGCGGTTTGAACTTTGGTGCGGGCGGCTAAAAAGAACACTGCGGGATCGGGACGTAGCCTAGCGACAGGATGTCAATAAATGATGTGGAAAGGTAGCTTAATGAAGGTCTTTACAGCACAAAGCACAAAGCAAGGCAAGTCTGACATTTGGAGAAGTTTCTCAATTGTCTGTGATGGAGATGGAAACGAACTGGACTTTGTTAGTTGTAACAAATGTCCAAAAATACTAGTCTACAACGAACACACATCCAGCACCTCTGGGTTGAGGCGACACACCTGCTCTGTTCTACCTGGTCAAAGAAAGGCATACATTCTCAAAGTTGTGCGGGTGGGAGTGGACATACACGTTGGGGGAGCAGGCGGGAGTGGACATACACGTTGGGGGAGCGGGCGGGAGTGGACATACACGTTGGGGGAGCGGGCGGGAGTGTAACACACACGTTGCGTGTGCGGGCGGTAATGGTCAGAAATTCAGCGGGAGCGGGCGGCAGCGGGATGAAGAACACTAGCCACTAGCCTCTAGACACCAGCCTCTAGGGAGGTTTTTTTATTTCAGTTTTATTTTTTTTCAGGGGGATGGGGGTAAAGGATGTATGTTATGCAGGGTTCAGGTGAACTCTGAACAAGTGAGTCTTGAGTCTCTTCCGGAAGATGGGGAGTGACTCCGCAGTGCCGACATTGACAGGGAGCTCGTTTCACCACTGCGGTGCCAAAACGGAGAAGAGTTGTGATTTCGCCATCCGGCCTTTTAGTGATGACTAAAAGGAGGAGTGATGCTACTGCTACTGTCAGTACTGAATGGGTTAACGATTCAGTGTAACCATGGCGATGGCAGCCGTTTCCCATTTGTATTTTTTACACTTTTATACAAACTTTAATGGAGTCAAACGTGTAGATTGTTGTGATATTTGTTGTTGCCTGATAAGTTATGTTACAGTGCAACTGTACGCTTAAGAGTGTCAAGCAAATAGGAAATGACATTTTTACAGAATAACACATAATATTGTGGTGAAAGATGTTATTTTCTGACATCCTGATTGGATGTGGCGGTCCAGCTGTGTGGTCCCTTACCAGAGAAGTCACTCATGCCCAAGTCAAAGGCGTCCACCATGCCCATGCTGACCAGCAGGTCTTTCATGTCGTAGGTCTGCGTCATCTTGAATCGCGGCAGGCCCACCCGGACCTTCACCATGTTCATCATGTCTGGACGGGTCCACTCCATGAAGGTCTTGTAGGTCAGCAGTGATTCCAGCTAAAGGAATTCAATTCAGAACGATGGCCAGCTTGAATGTGTGTAAGTGTGTTGGGCTCTGTTCATATCCTCAGTAGCTTTGAATTTGAACACCAAGACATTGAAATACTAATGTCTGGGGGGGGTAGAGTAGAACTTTATCTAAATGCTTGGTGAGGACCGTCAAAAACATACAAATGAACAGGGACAGCATAGAAATAGATTACTATGTTGAAGATCATGGGAGACAAACTAAACGCTGCTGCGTTCCTACCTTCTCCAGGCCAGTGGTGCTGTCCTCCATTTTACGAGGCAGGAAGACAAGCATGCTGAGTTCCTTGCCTTCATAGGGAAGCTCCAAGATCTTTACATTCAGAAAAATACAGTCCGGAGTAAACATGAAATATAGAAAAATATACAGTACATGTACTGTATACATGTACCTATAGCTGAAACATTTATCAATGCAGGGATATCGCACTTTTCATTTTCATACAATATACAGATCAATTGCACAGTGAGTATGGCATTGTGATTATGGCATCCACAGAGGATTGCACCAGTTACAGCTCATAAAGAAGGAGGCCACTACACTGCTTACAGCAGTCCTTCTCAAAGTGTGGGGCGTGCCCCACTGGTGGGGAACGGAGACATGACAGGTGGGGTGCGACAAACGGGAGGGAATTTTCAATTTCATGCCTATCTTACTATAAATGCTATTGACAATAAAGATAATTCACTCTAAACAAAACACACACACACACGCACACACACAAATTAAGTTATGATGGCACAACTGCATTTTTATTTTCTCTTTTTGAACTTTGTGTTATTTGTTGTTTTTGATTTTGATTTTCAGTATCACATATGACTGATATACTTGGTGCTAGTAATTTCAATACATTTAAAATAATTTGAAGTAATTCGTCAACATTTTTGTTGGGGCGACGGGGGCAAGTGGGGCTTGAAAATCCCCACTTGTTCAAAGTGGGGAATGACGAAAAAAGTTTGAGAACCACTGGCTTACAGGGTGAAACACTGAATATTCGGCTGGTAACCCCTCAGTTGGAATAATATTACAGGGTTACCTGGCAATCGGCCTCAGAGATGAAGCGAAAAGGGAATTTAGCTTTGTGGAACATCATCTTCACGGTCTTAGTTTCATTCTGAGGGAACAACAAAAGACAACAGGGTAATGCATTCTTAATGTATTGTTATGATAATAATAATGACCAATAGTAATCACAACTAGAAAATTAAAAAAAAAATTAGAGTGTGCTTGACTCTGGCCCGTGACTCTCGCCCATACATTACCAGACCAGACCAGACCAGACGGACCAGACGGTTATATCAATGAATTCTAAAAACATTTAAAGACTGATACCCTTACTGCTAAAAGCCTACCATTACGCATTACAATCTGGAACCCTGGCTCCCTCCTGGAGGGAAGCGACAATAGTTGCAGTTAATAGTTAGTTAATAGTTAATAGTTAATAGTTACAGTTAATAGAATACATTTTTTTTACATTTTTTTATATATTTTATTACATAGGTTTATATTTGTATATAGGTTTATATTTTTATGTTTACATAGGTTTATATTTTCTACATAGGTTTTATATTTTACATAGGTTTCCTTTATATATTTATATTTTCTAACACTCTACTATAAGTAGAGTGTCCTCTTTTTTCTCCTGGAGTTTTGTGACGAAGGCAATTTCCCTCAGGGATCAATAAAGTATGTCTGTCTGTCTGTCTGTAGTTGTGATACATAAAGAGGGAAAGGACCCTTCCAAATGTGAATCATATAGGCCAATATCTCTGTTGAATACAGACCTACGTATATTAACATCCATATTAGCGAGGCATGTTAATAAAATCATAACAAACTATGCAAATTATGCACCCAGATCAGACTGGGTTTATTATTGGGAGATATTACGGCGACAATATTAGAAGATGAAGAGTGAAGAGGTAAATTTGATGACCCATTCAGAGACTAAAGGGAAGGAAGCAATGCTACTATCACTAGATGCCCAGAAAGCGTTCGATAGAGTATCCTGGCAATACCTTTTTCAAACATTGAAACAATTTCAATTTGGCCTCAACTTCATTAGGTTGGTACAAATGTTATACAGAAAGGTCCCGGGTCCCAGGTGGATTCGAACCCAGAACCCTCTTGCTGTGAGGCAGCAGTGCTACCCACTGCACCACCGTGCCGCCTCGGTATATACAAGATGGCTAAATATTGAGAAAAGCACATGGGAGTCCCTCACAGACTCTGCCTTTCTTGGATGTCCCGCTTTGTGAGATTCAAATGAGCGAGTGGACTAGGACTACATTGAAGATTTGGAGGAAAATAAAGGTATCCTATGGGCTGCCTAAAGCAATCTCAGCATTAACCAACATTGGTCTTATAAATGGTTTTGTCCCCTCTCAGATGGACCCAGGATTTAGAAAGTGGCCTAAGCACGGACTTACAAACCTTCACCAACTTCACAAAGATGGGTGTTTTAAATCATTCGAACAATTAAGAATAGAATTCACACTCCCCAATACAGACTTTTTCAAGTATTTACAACTAAGGGACTTCGTAACAAAACACAGAGAGTGGACTAAAATCCTAGAGCCCACCCCGATCGAAGAATTTGTGATAAAATTGCAAACAGGCATTGGGAATAAGAAAATTATCGGCCATTTTTACAAGTTATTTATAGATAGGAATTCCGATGAAACTCTTCAGATCAAAGAAAAATTGGAAAATTAAATGAACATAGGCATACAGCAAGACAGGTGGGAGGGAATATGTACGGAAGCACATCAACTCACTAACTCTAATACATGTCGGGAATTCAGGTGGAAGGTAATAATAAGATCTTTAGGACACCAGCGGTCATATCCAAAATGGGACCCATACACTCAGATAAATGCTGGAGAAGTTGTGGGTCACACGTTGGTAACCTTACTCATATACTTTGGACATGCCCTAAATTGAGAAAAATGTGGGATGAGATATTTGAGGCACTTAGAAAAGCATTTCAGAAAACTTTTAACAAAGATCCCAAGACGGTAATGATTGGATTAATACCAGATGACATTATTGGAAGAGGGAAAAAATACCTTTTACAAATATTGCTGATTGCGGCTCTTAAATGTATCACAGTTAAATGGCTAAAGCCCGACCCTCCAACTTACAATATGTGGATTGAAAAGGTCTGGGAAATCTATCATATTGGAACAAATAACTTACTCCCTGAGGCTTCAAAAAGACATATTTGTTAACAGATGGAAACCTGCCATGACCATACTAATGCAGTAAAAGTCCCATTATCTCAATTTTTTTTAATATATATATATATATATTTTTTTAATGTTATTTTATTTTGTTTCATTTTATTCCACATACGTATTAATTATTTTCATTTGCATTGCTTATTATATTACCACCTATAGCTATGTCTATATGTTGCTGCTGTTTAATCATGTAACTTACTTTACTTTACTTTTAAGTTTAACCTGATGCATATACTTTTGTTGTTTTAGGCATATCATAAGTGAAGAGCAGCAGACTAAATGTGAGCTTGCATGTATATGTCTATGTAAACTGCAAAAATTTAAATAAAAATTAAGTGAAAAAAAAAAACAATAAAAACTTTTAAAAACTTTTAAAAAAAATAAGAAAAAAGACCCAGTCAATTCCTAAAGTAGCTGAATGTTTTAAAGTTTGAATGAAGTTTCTAGCACAAAGAATGACAAAGTAGTTAAGCGGCAAAGTTTTGGAGAGAACATATAATACAGAAAGAAAGAAATTGTGGGAATAACAATAGTGGGCTAGCTATAAAGCTAGCCCACTAATAAGTGCTATTTGGGAGACTGCTAGTGCAAACATTTTTACAATGAGCATGCAGTATATGCTTTCACAGGAAACACATATTGCCCCACCGTCCACCATGAGGCCTTTGAAGACCACGTGAGGTCCGATAAAGAAGCTCTCTCCCAGACCAAGACACATTATCATTCCAATCTCATTGGTAACCAGCAAAATCACCCCAGGCTGCTGTTCTCCATCATCAAAAGGGTAAAGCGGCATTTAGCAGACGCTTCTGTCCAAAGCGACTTATAATCAGTACATTTGTGGGTCTCGACATGTGGACAGTTGGAGGTGGGGATCACAGGGATCGAACCGCCGACCCTATAGTTAGTGGACGACCCGCGCTGTCTACTCGCTCTGTCCACTGAACTACTACGCCCCCTTGACGCCTCCCTCACTACTGGTGACCCCGACCTCTGCTCCAGGTTCCTGGACTTCTTCTAGGCCAAAATATGTAGAGTCTATTCACCAACAGCTCCTGGCTCCTGCCCCCCCCCCCCCCCCCACACACACACACACAACCCCGGCACAGGGCATCTCTCCACTCCGCGCCTGCCTCTGTGCTGCCTCTCCTCCTTCTCTCCTGTCGATGGTGCTCAAGCCGCTAAGCTGGTCACTAAAGGCCATAGCCTCCACCTTGGTTAAGCCATGCCTACTTACCCTGTGTCCCATCATGGTGGACATCATCAACTCCTTCCTGGAATCTGGCATGGTACCCTACAGCTACAAAAGGCTGCAGTAATTCCCATCCTCGATAAGCCAAGTCTGGACCCAGATGACCTCACCAACTACCAGCCGATCTCCAACCTTCCTTTTCTCAGCAAGATTCTGGAAAGAGCAGTTGCCGTCCAACTCCAACATCAACACATTTCAAGCCATGAGCTCTATGAACCCCTTCATTCTGGCTTCAGAGCACACCACAGCACAGATGACGCCCCCATCAAAATCACCAATGACCTCCTTATCACTGCTGACTCAGGTCACATCAGTGTCCTCATCCATCATCATCATATCACATCATATCTAGGCCTCACCGGTGCCGCTCTCTCCAGGTTCCAGTCTATCTACTCTTATCTCTCCGGCAAGAAACAACAATTTGTCAGCATCAGAGATTTCAATTCCACCCCAGCCCCAGTCAACCAAGGCGTGCCCCAAGGCTCTGTGCTTGGACCCCTTTGTCAGCTTGCATTAGAAAAATAGATTATTGTTTGCATCTAGATGTTGGGAGATATAGTTGCATATATATATATACATATATACAGGGGTTAAAGTGGGCCAGAACGGTCCGGTACGGCGTTCCGGCACCTCAGATAAATTAATAAATAAATAGATTCATTCATCAACGCAATGGTGGTGTTTTTTAATGTTACGTGCACTGTGGAAGGCTCGCGCTCCTTCCGAAAGAGCCCTTCAGCACCTCATCATCATTTAAAACTTAATATCATCCCCTTGCCCCGCCTTGTTTCTCTATCACTCTGACAAACACGCTTCGCGCAACGTTAAAAAATTAAGTTGTCTATCACTTGAGGTCACCGCTATTTGTTTACACTGTTCTTAATGCTGCAGTTCATGTAATATGACCAGGGGTTGAAATTAAAAGTTTAAAACGTCTACATTTACCAGCCACTGACAGATTTTTGGCCAAATCTACCAGACACTAAATTGAACATTACAACTTTGTGTCTGAAATCTACCAGCCACTTTAATATTTTACCAGCATTTGGCTCGTGGCTGGTGCCAATTTCGACCCCTGAATATGACTATGCAAATAATAGTTAAATCTAAAATAAAAATAAAAATCATTAAAAACACTATTTAAGTTTGGGTTTATTGGAGCCATGCTCATACTTCTGATTAAGCTTATTGTAAGGCTATAACACTTAGGCCATCACATGCTATAGTCTAGTTGTAATCCCCATAGGCCCAATAGTAAACCCAGAAATGTTGAGTACCCTAAAGTTTTATTGCAGAAATGTCATCTATAGGCCTAGTGGATGGAATTCAAGTTGGTTGCCTAAATTTGCACTTTGGGCAATTTGCATAATTAGCATAAAAAGGCAATTAAGGCGAGACAGTAAAGGTGAATAGGGTAATAAAAAAAAAAGAAAAATAGATATCACCATGAAACTTTCTCAGTTGGTTACTTATGTTAAGATGAGAAAAAAATGTATTGCATGTTTTTTATATTTTAATTTTTACATATGCAAATAAGGCCCTATCTCATTAAAAATGCTTGAATTTGCATACACACAAAATCAGATCGTGTGATGCAGCCAGGCTCAAAATTATTTTTCCAAGGTAAACACGTAAACTTGGGGGGGGTGAGTTGGTGAAAACCTTTAAGGAACCTGGTAAGGAGGCAGTGTCGACCCATTAAGGCGAAGACAGACCAAGACGACTGCCGATCGTAAATAAAACTCGGGACTTGTCAAATTCGGGACATTGGTTAAAGGTTGAATATTTAGATAATGCAGCACATGCAGTGAGCTGATAAGGAAGTGCCATACATTCATCACATACCAAAACACTGTGTGTGAGCTTGGATCCCCCCAGATCAGTCTGTAATCTAATTTGATAGTCTAAATAAAAGCGGTTGTCAGTGATTACTTGTGGCGTTGAGTTAAAACTAAACACTTTACCCTTTTTGTTTAAAATATCAATATGATATATCGCCATTCAGTCCAAAAACAGCAGGATGAGTTTTGGTCCATATCGCCCAGCCCTTACTGTCTCCTGTCACGTTTATACATATCAGGGTATTCAGGGGGAAATGCTTTTCAAAATGACAAAACCTACATTAAAGGGCATGTGTAGTTATACAATGTAAGAAAAAAATGTAATATCAAGTGAATATCTGTTTTTGAGCATAAAAATACAGTTTATATCATATTGTGTGACAAAAAAGTTATATGGTGTGACAAGAAAAACCTGTCACGCACTATGAAATAGTGTCACGCCATATGAGGATGTTCATATCAGGGTGTTCAGGGGGAAAAAAAAGATTTCCCCTTCCTTCGTTTGTGAAAATAATTCTGTTCACACCAATGATAAAAACAGCAGGGGAAGGGTGACATGAACACTTCGAGCAAACTGGTGGCCAATCAGAGATTCGAAACAAACAAGAGACCAACATGTCACAATGCAAAAACGCCGGTTTCCCTATTTACTTTCAACTGCGAAACTGGAGTTTGCCAAAACTGTGTTTTTGTGTAAATGAGAGGCCAAACCACGTTGAAATATCTGCGTTTTCCCTTCGTGTAAACAGGATCTTATTTTCCCACAGTTCTGGGGTACAAGGTGGGGCAGTGGGTGTGGCCTGGGTGTGGTTGTGTGCAGCTCTCTGTCTCTCACTCTCTCCTTTGACTGTCCAACAGTATCATGAGAGGAGAAGGCGAGGAGGAATTGGTGCAACTGATTCTAAGCTTACAGTCAACTCACCCCTTCCTTGTCGAGAAGCTGTGATGAAGAGCACATCAACTAAGACCCAGCTATCACGCCTTCTGTGCACATTTGATCTCACCACTAATAACATCTTATTGGTGAACCACACAGACTGCATTGTGAAGCATGAGGAGGCTGACATCACCCTCATTAGCTACATGCTGCAAGCAGCTGAAGCAGGGGCCCCGACAATACGTATCCTAAGTGATGACACTGACATATTTTTTCTGTTGGTGTGCTGGGCTTGGAAGGCCAATGTTCAATCAACAGTGCAGATGGAGAAGTGGAATGGCACCATCCTGGATATAAATGCCACTGTCAGAGAATTGGGTGACAGATGTCAAGGTCTCCAGGGGATGCATGTGCTGTCGGGATGACACTGCCTCCTATCCCTGTGGGAAGGGCAAGGCATCTGCACTGAAAGTACTCCTAGGAAATACCATTCCTGGTCTCAATACAGTGCTTGGGGAACCCGATGCCACTCATAATGACCTAAAAGATACTGGGACCGAGTTCTTTGTCGCACTGTATGGGCAGAAGAAGGCCAAGTCGATGAACAACAGTCGCTACCAGATCTACAGTCGCAGCAAAAAGCCTCCTAAACTTAAAAAGCTTCCTCCAACTGATGCCAACCTGATGCTTCACATACTGCGTGCTCATCTTCAGATCATGTTGTGGAAGGCTGCAGGTCAGAGAGAGCCTCCTGCAGATGCCAGAGACATCACTAAGTTTGGGTGGGAGGTTACTAATGAAGGGGCTGTCATGCCCGCTCTTGCCATCCAGGAAGTGGCTCCAGTAAATCTACTTGATGTCACCAGCTGTAGCTGCAGCACATTGAAAGCCTGCAGCAAAGGAAACTGCAGCTGCCATGCTGCAAGTCTGCACGTTGCACTGACTACTGCAAGTGTGAAGGGGTTGAGGTCCGCTGCTGCAACCCATTCACAATACATACAAATAAAGACCAAGAAGATGATGAGACTGAAGGGAATGAGGAAAAGAAATGATGAAGATGATGAAGGCTATTGAGTGGGATTTTGTGGTGGTTGTTAAATATGTGTGTGCGTGTGCATACTATATATAGTTATTTTACAGCTTGTGTGTATGCGCGCATGCTGTTTGCCGTTCTTGTAAAAAGTTATTGTGTGTGTTTGTGTGCATGCTGTATAAAGTTATGTCTTTTGCTGTATATAGTTCTTGTGGGATTGTGTTTATGTGCATGCTGTACTGTATATAGTTATTTTGCATGTTGTATATAGTTCTTGTACATAGTTATTGTGCATTTGTACACGTGTGCATGCTGTTATATAGTTATTTAGCATAGAGCACTCCGTTCATAGGTCAACACTGCCTCCTGATCAGGTTCCTTAAAGGATTTTACCAACTCAGACACCAAGTATACGTGTGTACCCTTGAAAAAAATAGCATGACTTTATCAAACAATCTGAATTTGTCTGTATGCAAAGGAGCGCATATTTGATGAGATATTACCTCATTTGCATATTTAAACATTAACATACAAAAAACATGCAATGCATTTTTTTCTCATCTTAACATAAGGAATCAGCTGAGAAAGTTTCCTGGTGATATCTATTATTTAATTTTTTTACCCCATTCACCTGTACTGTCTCGCCTCAATTGCCGCTGCTACACCTATTTATGCTAATTATGCAAATTGCCCAAAGTGCAACTTTTGGCAACCAAGTTAAATTCCATCCATTAGGCCTATAGATGACATTTCTGCAATAAAACTTTAGGGTACTCAACATTTCTGGGTTCAACAAATTACGATTAGACTCAATGTAAGTCACAATCGTGGTACTTGGAAATCCACATATTTTCTGAGGTGGTTTGAGAACCACTGCCATAAACAATTTTAAAACTACATAAATACTATAGCCCAACATATTCTCAAAGTGGCAGAATCACTTAAATGCTATGAGATTCAAATCTAGATGTCAGCACTGATTGTTCATTTCCAGCTGTCCCTCCATCCCCAAAATGCATCAGAATATAGGAAATCAGATCTACCAAACTAAAAATGTTCTGGGGGAGGACCCCCAGAACTCCCTTTTCTCCATATAATATGCACCCAAACATAACCAAAACATGGCTAATGGTCAGGTCTTTGGTTAGAGACCTCCTTATATCACTTTGATTAAAATAATCTAGAAATGGTGAATGGGTGATTGTGGACAGGATGGGATCAGCTGACCTTCTTTCGACCCCCGCCCCTGCACCTGTATATAGAGTTCCCCCACCTACCAAATCCCACTTTAACCACTGTATATATATATATATATATATATATATATATATATATATATATATATATATATATATATACAGTGGTTATGTTTGGGTGTGAAGCTTGTGCGATGCGATACAAAACATCTCTCAAATGTTCCATATTCACTCCGAATGTAGAACATCATTTGATTTGATATATTGATTTGATATATACTGAGGCAGAGGCATGTGAAGCTTGTGCGATGCGATACAAACGTCTCTCAAATGTTCGTTCCACATTCAGAGTGAATGTGGAACATTGTTTGATTACAACACAAAAGACACAACTGACACAATAACAATTCCCATGCATGCAGAGCTGGCTGTTACAAGTCATCGCCTGCAATCTGCAACTCTCTGGTGGAGCTGCAGTCAGGCCACCCTTGGCTCTGTGCTCACAGCTCCTCTACCTGATTCAGTTGGAAGGGAGTGTCGCGGGTGCTGTCTTCTTTGAACTGCTTCTCCCACTTTCCCTTGAAGTAAATGGCGTTGACCAAAACCAGCTTGGTCAGCGAGTTAACCACACCAGGGACCAACAGGTCCTTGATTTTATCTAGGTGAACACAAACAGTCGAAAGAAGGAAAGAAAAGATGCCATTTTGGTGGTCGCAACGTGTAAGACTGAGCCCCTACTACTCCCACTGTGTGACACAATCCAGCCTCGCAGGGTGGGGTGTGGGGAGTGATAGCAGGGGTTTGATCGGGAGATAGCAGCATTGTGTGTGTGTGTGTGTGTGTGTGTGTGTGTGTGTGTGTGTGTGTGTGATCTACCTTGTGTCTGTTTCTCCACCCAGGTGTTTATCTCCACCCTGGCCTCCTCTGCCTTGGTTTGGAAGTCCACAGACTGGAGGTCTGCATTGTAGTACTTCAGAGTTTCCTCCAGGAACTCCTGGAAACATCCAACCAATCCCCCACATTCAGCATGACACAATTCATCAGCATAATCCATATCTCTGGATGCTAAATGGGCCATGTCAGGAAAGTGCAAAATGATGAATGATGAGATAATGAGCCACCTTCTGATTTTTCATATTCATGCCACCATTACTTACTTATCATGAATTCACATAGCCATGAATAATGCCCGTGTAAAACAGGAGTACCAACTTTTTTAGTCTGAACTAATTAGGACTAGAAATGGAGCCTGTGCAATTATGAAAAGAATGACATTCAGAACAGCCAAGAGAAAAAAATACCTACCACATCTTAAATGACCCTGTACTTTAGAGTTCGTTAGAACCCATTTGGTCAGTATAGAATCGTATTTAGAGTTTGAAGCCTCACCTGAACAAACTGGAGAGTCTGCTCTCCATACAGCCTGTTGGCCAGACTGAGGGAGTACAGCGCATCCTGTTTGTTGAGCTCACTCAGCAGTTTGGAGAAGCTGACGTTGACGTCATCATCACCCTGCTGATGTTGCAGCGCCTGTGTGTTTGTGCATGTGCGTGAAATGAGAGAGAGATATTAATATATGATATGTATGAATATGTAAAGTTAAGAAAGGTTTCTGAAAAGGTATGGCATAATTAACACCTTGCTTTGTACAATCTCAAATGCATTTTTAGAAGGTTCTGGTGAAGAGCTGGGGGGTGTACTACGAACCTCGATTAACATACCCAGGCTTATATTAGTTTGGATAACCTGGATCGACAAATACGAAAGTCGCAATCAGAGTTAAACGGTACCACGAAGCTCACTTACGATTTGATTTGTCGAGCAAGGTTTTCCGCTTTAGTTTTGATTAGTTTTGATGCGCGTTCCTGTAAAAGAGGCGTAACCCAACGTTATTCGTGACGCAATGGATCCGACGGAGCGAAAAGGGGGAAGCGGTTGTACTTCACTCAGGAGGAGCAAGGAGCCACCTGTTAGTGTAAAGGTACGACAGGCGTTTGGTCCTGTTACCATCTTCCTGAGCAGTTGCGGTGGCAGACATGTCATGGGCATCTTCTGCTGCATCTGCATCTGCATCTGAGCTTGTGGCTGAAGCTCCTGCTGGGGTCCCTCTGCCTTGGAGAAGCAGAGCACCTACAGGGAGGGTGGGCAGTGACTGGTGGTCACGAGGACAGCTGGGGAGTTCGACAGTCGTTCATCAGAGTGCACGCTGTGTGTGTGTGTGTGTGTGTGTGTGGGCTGTGCGATACTGCAAAATTTGGTATCGATCCAATAAGAAGTAAATACAGGGCCAGTATTGCCGATACCGATACTTTTTACTAGGACCATACTTTTGTGTAGGGGAGAGCAATGTATCATATTTATTAAGTGAATGCATCATCAATATGCAAATTTGAATGAAAACTTGAAATTTCATGATTATTTAATTATTTTGTAAGTTTTCCTTTAATTAATCATGTCTATGATGATAATAAAACGCACAACAAAGTGTTCAGGCAAATAAAAATACTTTTATTAGGTAACTCAGAAATGTTTATAGAAAACTTAAAACTTAAATTTCCCTTTGGGGTGGTAATGTATATTTGCAATTAACAAACTCAAGATTTTTTTTATCAATTTGAACTGTTCTAAACAGTTCAGTGCAAATAAATAAACAAAAGGAAATACTCATACTGACTTTCCTGTGTCCTAGAAATTATCCCCTGAGGGGGGACCTGTGCCCTTGTTGAGAATTAGATTTATAGGTTTTTGTTCAGAAACAATAACGTGTTTACATTTTTTTCTTTTATTGAACTTCTCCTCTCACTTATTAGCTGACCTGCCTTGGCGAAAATCCTTTCTGCTGGTACAGATGTTGCAATTCCTGTCAGGTGTTTTTTGGCAAGCTTGCTCAGAGAGGGGAATGTTGGCTCATTTGTTATCCACCAAAGAAGTGGGTCTCCATCCCGTGGTATTGGCTTCTCTTCTGAGTACCAGCGCATTTCAATAAAGGCATCAGTTCCAGGTGTGCGATGTTCCTGGCATGCAAGGATTTGGGAGTCAAATTCTGCCCATATCCCACCTTTTGCTGCAGGTGAGCTTGAGGTATTTGCAGGAGCAGGTACTGAGACAGAGCTGGTGGCAGGGCTTGTGCTTGGTTCAGGAGCTGACACTGAGGTCTTGTTCACTGACTGCATTTCATTGATCAGTCGTTTTTTTCACAGCTTCAACAATTGCCATGTCACAGAACCCAAGGTTTTTAAATCTTGTGTCCAGGAATGTGCTGACAGCAAGACCATAAAAGGTTTCAATGGCTCTGAAACGGTGCTGGCATTGTGATGACAGCTCAGCAGCTAGCTTGATACCTTGGCTCTCATGAGTTGCAGTTGATCTCCGAAGTAATGTAACCAGGGGTATCACTTTTGAAACTGAGGCATGTTTCTCTGTTGATATCTCTTTTGTGACTTCGTCGAATGGTCTCAGGGCATCAATGGAAAGACTAACCATGGACCAATCGTCCTCACTCAAGCATAGTGAGCTCTTTCCATAAAGACAAAGTACTGTAGTAACAGCTTCCTTTTGCTCAAGTAGTCTCTCAAACATGTAGAAGACAGAGTTCCACCGTGTTTCAACTGACTGTATCAGTTTGTGTTCTGGTAACTTCAGTTGTTTCTGAATTTCTTTGAGCCTCTCTGCTGCTCTTGTGCTGTGGTGAAAGAAAGCTACAATAGCACTGCATTTCCGCTGAATGTCAAGAAGATCAGGGAGAGCCTTAAAGAGCGGCTTGCAGGTTAGAGACTCCAGTGGATCAATATGTAGGAAGATAATTTAGGCACTAGATTTTCACAACAATATACTCATATATACACTACATTGACTTATGGGGTCATTTTTGTGAGTTAATTTTACTTCCGCAGCTAAAAAAGCCAAACCGGAAGTGACGTAGAAAAAGGGAGTTTGGTCAGACTGTACACAATAGAAATGAATGGATCGCAAGCCAGTTTTGACACTGAAGAGGTTGTAAATGTTTATTCACAGGCATATGATGGACCACAGCCTTATAATTATGAGCCTGCTAGGCGTCAAATAGACCAGGAACAGACCAGGGTTAGAAGGAATAACGGTCAGAGGAGAGAAATTGAGTTATGGTGTGAGGAGAATCGGTGGAGAACTGGGCAGGTGTCTTGGTGAGTGACCGGCGTTGGCTAACGATGTCTAACGCTACGTTCACATCACAGCATTGTAAAGTTTGCTGTCATGTATCAGGCTATAAGAAAACTAGCATTAATACCGGCATTAGTAATGATACTTACCCAGAACAGAAACCTGCGTGCACGTATCAGTCATATCTCGACTCGCACTGTGTAACGTTAATATAACTACAACTACGTTATACAACGCTCTACCGTTAACGATGGAGGGAGGGAGGGAGGGAGGGAGGGAGAGAGGAAGGTTGACAGCGGAGAGAGAGAGAGAGAGAGAGGCAGGTTGACGGAGGAGAGGGAGGGGGGGGGGGGGCAGGTTGAGAGAGAGAGAGAGAGAGAGAGAGAGAGAGAGAGAGAGAGAGAGAGAGAAACAGCATAAACAGTTTCCTGATAAACATCTTGTTTGATAGGTGCTTGTGTGGGAGATGCCAGCCCATGGCCTCACCTGTGGAAAGTATGTGCTGCAGGGAGGTGGATGTCTTCTGGGCACTGGTGGAGAATCTCACCCCCAGAAGTGACATACCATGCCTGACACTGCACCCAGGTTTTGAAGCATGCCCCTTTGTGCTACAGATAGCCTACATGAATTTCAGGCAGGAGCATGGCCCTCTCCAAGCCAGCAGACATGAGTATATTACTCAGTTATTACTCCTATTTTCTATATTATCATAATAGAAGCCTTGTGTAGTACATATAGATGTTGAGTGTTTAGCAGGTTTCTAAATCTAGGAGTCATTGCTTTTAAATAACATACTATATCAAATTTGAAATAGAATAGTGAACAGTACAACTAAGTATGAATATGGAGATAAATAGCAAATTTGAGATATTAAAACAATCTCAATCTTATTTTCTCTATTACAAGTTGCCCATATTTAGAACTTCACTACTTATATCACACTTTTCAAAATTAATATGACTACAAATATTGATATTATGTCCCTATCCCCGGGCAATACCGCTACACAGCTTACAGACAGCTTGTCCACTGGGCCTATGGCATTCTGGGCAGACACATTAGGAAGCCCTTACCTCCATGTGTTGTGTCTGCCATCAGAAGACAGTTTCCAGAGGAAGGAGGAGTTTATGAAGGTTTTAACTGGCCTCATTTGGGTGATGATCAATAAAAAATACTCACAATCACAAAGTTTCTTACTGTATAAAACCTTTTTATGAAGTTTAGATAACATATATGTAACAGGTCTGCATTGATAGTAAAGCCTGCATACATCAGCAACCCAATAACAAACATGTGGCAGAATCACGAGGGTGGAATGGTTCTGACAGCGCCACTTGGGGGAAGTTAGCCCCCAGGAAAATTAAATTACTATTTAAGGTCACTCAGGTTCGAAATAATCCCACGGGGCAAGAGACGGTGTACAAAAGAGGGAACACTTTATTCACACAATTAATTATTCTTCTTTTAAAATGATGCTGAGCATGAGGAGAATAAATGAAGGGACCGGGTGGGGGCCTACCGGACGGCAGAGAGGCAAAACCAAGATAGAGGGATCCAACTAAAACACCTGCGGCACCGCACTCACACTGTAAAGGAAATAGTGAAAAGGGGAACACCAACACCATGGAAGAACTGCCGCCGACAGCCTACAGTACCTGTCCAACAGAAACAAAGGTTAAAACATAGTGCAAAAATAATATAACAGCAGGCATAATGCCAAGTTTCACGCTAATAGCCAGTGTTAAAACATGAATGTCGTGCAAGATACAAGCCAACTGCCTCATCCTTGGTGATGTTCTGGCAGGATCTGGAAAGTGGTGCAGGTGTAGTTGAAGTCAAGGCAGCACTGCTCTCTCGTAGAGCCTGTGGTGACCTGGAGTATCCCACTCTCAGAGACTCCATGAGGGCTGATGCATATGCTGGAGGAAGGAAACAAATATTTAGATCACATTCAGTGACATTATAGTTGACTCATGGCCTGACTCATATAATTAATCATATTTAGGGACTGACAAACTGCTAACCGTATGATGGCTTCTCCTTGATAGGACGGACTACCCAGCCACCTTTGCAGAACCTTGGGTAGGGAACCGCATAGCGTACCTCACCATCACTGGTTCGAGCAACTTCTCTGCTGCCATTAGCAATGAAATGCAGGGCTGCCAAGAGAAGTCTGTAGAAAACATGAATGTGTAGTAGAATGTGTAGTTCAAACCAATAATAATAATACATTTTATTTAGAAGCGCATTTCAGGTCACTCAAGGACACTTTACAATTTAAACAAGAGCAAGCAAATAACAAAACCATTAAAAGTGCAAGTAAAAACAACATGACAACTACAATGAGAAAGCTGTGCTGAAAAAGTGGGTTTTGAGAGAGGATTTGAACTGAGGGAGGGAGTCAATATTTCGGATGTCAGATGGGAGTGAGTTCCAGAGTTTGGGGGCAGAGCGGCTGAAAGTTCTGCTCCCCATGGTGGTGAGCCGGGCAGAGGGGACAGTGAGGTGGATGGAAGAGGAGGATTTACCTGCTGTACATCCCAAGGAAGGAAAAGCCTGTGTGCTTTGGTGCAAAGTGCAGGATGAGTGAGTGAAACACCTCCAGTGAAAAGGTCTGATGCTGTGGGGACAACTGCCTGACATCCTTCACCAGTGCTGTCCTAGTGGACACTCTCCAGTTTAACTGCTGCAGTTGATCCTGTATAAACATATATTTTTTAGATGTTACTAGAACTGACTATATATGCATTTATTACATACAATGATATGATAAATGCATGGATGAGGGTTTCTGCAGTTTTAGCAGTAAAAACAAAGTCACCGAGCTGTAATTTGACTCCAGGATTTCTGAAGTTAGCAAACTGATGTTATCACTTGTCTTATCATTAGTGGTGCAACGGATCATCATCATTGATCCGTGATCCGTCTTTTTTTTGCTGATCCGAAAAATGATCCGATCCGTGACTCTGATCCGCGAACCTATCCGAACCGTGAGGTTTTTGATCCGTTGCACCCCTACTTATCATATGGTAAGGTTTTACAGAAAAGTCTGCTAATGCTAACGTGAGCTTTCATACATTATTAGCTGGTTTTACACGGTTTTACGACATAGCTTTGCTACAATTAATAGGTATCACACGTTGCTTGTCATTATTTAATTAATTATGCTGACTAATTTGGAAGTTAGCAAACGTTAGAAAACTGTACTTACCTCGAACAGTTCACGTTTCCGTAGTGCTGAATCGACGAATACAGCAGAGAAGTCCTGTCTCTTCACCTACACAAAACGCACCCAGGCACGAAAACTAACACGCTCCACTTTCCTGTCGGGAAAATTGTGGACTCGATGTCCTCCTGACGAGTTTGAATGTGTGCAACCTGCACATACACAATAATTCACCATTTGTTTTGGTCAAACTCCCGATCAGCTACAGTGCATTGTAATGTGGGTCTCTTTGGACGTCTCCCTTTTGATACGTCATATTGTTGTTGCTCAATTGAATGTTGCTCAAAACGGCAACTTTTTCCTCCAAATTTGTGCCCTTATATATTGTAAGCATATTAATTCCTACATTAACTTTTTAAATGCTCATTTTCAAACAAGGTTGAGGATACATTTCTTAAAAAAATTAACCTGCAAATTGCTCTTTAAGGAGTTCTGGTTGGGGTGTGTTGTAATGTGCTTGTATACATTTGTGGTGTTGCCACAGTAACAAATCTGTTTCCTGCAAACATCGCAGGTTGCCCGTGTTCTGATCTAATCTGTGAAAAAGCTCCAAACGGCGCTCCTCTTCCACTCTACCATCATGCAGCCACAGAAGTGTGCTGTTCGCCTCGCAGTGAGTGAGTGTGAGTGTAGCAGTGGAGGGGGGGAAACGGAGGAAAGGGGAGGGGCTAACTGAGCATGAGTGAAGTGAGAAAAGGTCGGTGTTGTACGGCCACGAGGAAGTCACTCTGTAAATGCCTGGAGTTGTACAGAAGAGAAACTGAAAATTAAGAATCGATCTCATCACACAAGTATCGATCAATACCCCGATACCAACGTTAGTATCGATACTATCGATATTTAAAATAGATCCAGAATAGATGTGGTTGTGTGCCTGGGTGCTTGTGAGTATTGGCAAGCACACATGCATGTGTCATGAAGTGTCTTTCCGTTGGGCAAGACACCTGAAGTTCGTTAAACAGAGTGTCTTGACAACATGGCGTCCTTTGACAACACAAAATCCAAAGTACAAAGAGAAGGTACAAAATATACACAGACTCATTTCATGCACACCAGCCACAGAATTAAGGTGCATTTTTGGGGGTGCAAGAATTCAACGTTTTAGTCCTTTCATCACCTATAACCAGGACACGGTATGATTCAGTCACATGGTGGAGGATTGGAAGATTCATGGCCTTACACATCTGGTTTGTGTGTGTATACATGTGTGTGTGGGTGTAATGTTGTAATGGTAACGTTCAAAAGAGGGAGTGGGGATTCAGGGAAACATTGTGCTGACTGTGGGAATACCTACAATGATTCATACTGTACACTCCTGGTGTACAGGAGTGAAACCCTCACACAAGATTCATCTTTAGACCATAGGGGCAGGTCATCCTCATCAGCTGGATATTTCCCTTGATCTCCAGTGGAAACACAGGACTATATTTACTTAGATATACTTATAAACACGTTGAGTTCCCTGAAAATTGTGTATTGTATTCTGGGTCCCATGGTCGCATCCTAAAAAGGAACTATGATGCATAACGAATATACAACATTCATGTTACACCAAAAACATTGTTGCTACATGCCTTCACCAACTTAATGACACTGCGACCGCGGAACGAACTCGTACATTACTGTGTACTTACTTAGATTTCAGCATCACGATTCAATGACTACCGACACAATAGTTGTGCACAAACTAATTAATAATAAATTACTTTTGCATTTAACGCCTGTGTGTGTGCGCGTGTGCATACCTCTGACATCTGTGTGGCCGTGTTCCCCCTGGCCCCCAGCAGCACCATGGCCAGGGCCGAGGAGATGCTGAGAGGAGAGTAGAACACATTGCCCGTCTTGTTGTCCTCGGTGATCTTCTTGAACAACGCCAGGGAGAAGGTGGTGTTGGCCTCGGTCAAAGGGGTCGGTGATGCCATTGTGTCCTGATACACAAGAGCAACGAACCAGGAGCTTTGTTTACCATCTATCCTCCATGTCGGGCAAACATGCACCAGGACCACCAGGCACATGGAGATACAACTCATGGACAACAGAGCGATGATGTGTCTGAGTACCACCATTTAGATGGCCACGACAACAAACTTGTGGCTGTCATTCCAAATGCCAGCATTGTCAAGCAGTTGTTTTAAGATCATTTAACGTCAGCATCCAACATATCAGGCTGTCCGACCTCTCACTCCGAAATGCGACACACTTTCAGTGTGTTTTACGCTTTACCCAATTCTAGTCAAACTCACTTTACATGAACTTTACATCATGGATCATTCATTCAACAGCCTGTGGACTACTTACAGATAGGTGCGTTCCTGTCCCTGCCAAGTGATCTGCTGCTAAAACGCAGAGCACAGCACACTGGTTCAGTCAATATCGGCGCCCTGCGTAAACGCACAACATTTCGAGCCAAACTCCCTCTTCACTTCATAGACGTGGCCACGGCGGGCCTGGACGGGTTTCGGCCCGCCTACTGGTCAGTCTTGTCCGTAATGTCAGAGGCCACTTCCCTTGTTTACTCGTTCAATAAATGTGACGCATGAGTTCATGCAGTTTTGCGCAAGTTTAAAATGTTTCCGCGTAATTTGTCAGCTGTGATCAAATGCCTTTGAACGTTTCGTCCTCAAATCTACGAAATTCAAAATCCTAATACCCCCCTCCCATCTTCTGTTCAATCAAAGTGACTTTGCCCTCCCGGTCTCATTCTGTGCCAACATTTCTGGCTACGCCAGTCCAATCACCTTCTATCATTTAAGTTATTTCTCTTACTTAATGTGCCTTGTATGTTAAGATGCTTTTGTATATTGCCTTGATGTTTGTAAATGAATCAGCCTTCAATAAAATAAAATATAAAACAGTGCTTCACTTCCGCATTGAGCTGCCTCGATCTCTGGGAAGCGGAGTGGGAAAAACATGAGGGTTGATCCTACACAGGTTTAACAAAAACATACAACACGATTTGAAATAATCAAGGGCTTTTCTATGTTTTCTAACTGCCTTGTCTTTCTTTTTTTTTTCTTCTTCAGGCGCAATAGACAGGGGTGCCGATTTGTCTTTTCGCAGTGTAGGGAGTTGTTCTGCTGGTATTCCTGAAGGGGGCAGCAAATAACTAGAAAATGTAATTCCACGCGAGGAATTACTTCTTAATGTTATCTCTGAATTTTTTGCGTTTTTAATCGCAAATATCTCAAAAAGTATAACATTTACTAAATGAAAAATACATAGCACTGCTACACGGAAGTAGACCTTTGTCTTACGGTTTGAATGGCATCTCGAGTGTTGTAAATATCTATCTTTACAATCTTTACTCAAGTCGGAATTAAATGAGATTTGACCACCAAATGAGTCTGAGTAATTATTACATTTTACACAAATAAGGCACCCGATTTATTGTCCCAATGCACCCCATGCTAATTCATTAGATAGTGGATAGTGGAATGCGTTGAGAACAAAATAACAAAAGAATGATCAATGAAGGTCTAATATAACGAATATACAACGTTCCTGTTACACCAACAACATAGTTGCTACATGCCTTCACCAACTTAATGACACTGCAACCGCGGAACAAACTCGTTCATTACTGTGTACTTTGATGTGAACTCAGCATCACGATTCAATGACGACTGACACAATTGTTGTGTACAAATTAATCGATAAGGAATTACTTTCAAGTTTAAGGCCTGTGTGCTTGTGTATACCGCTGACATCTGTGTGGCCTTGCCCCCCCTATATTTATTTTCTAGTCTCTTTAAGTCTTAAACGAATAGACCACTGCATCGCACACACTCAAATACACGTTTTCAATGGTCAATTACATGACCTTGAATACGATTGAATACACATTTTTTCAAGACAATTAAGCATTTACTGTTTATTTGGCATAATATTAGAAGAATACAACCCGGCATGGTAGGACACGTAAACTGCAGAACTGACTGGACTCCACAGGTGCGTTGAAGGAGCATGCATGTGGAGGACTTAAAGCAGCACAGAGGGGGGCCATCATGTGGACGCCCTGACAAACCCAAGGCAGGCGGTGCGAGGCCAGCAACAACATGCACGGGACACTAGAGGCTCACGCACGGCACCCCCCACCGGCTGACATCACTCAGGTGAGCTGTAGCGCCCAGCAAACAGGATGCTCTTGCTGGGGTTGTGGCGGATGAAGAAGAGGAAGGGGTGGTCTGCAACAAAGGTGGGCGTGGACGAATACAGCGAGTACGTGGTGAAGTCGGTGGCGGTGGCGGCGGCGGCCTCGGTGCCCTGCTCGTTGACCTCCACGAAGGCCTTGTGGACCACCTTGGACAGCATCAGGTCACCGGCCGGGGACATGCCTGTCAGGGAGGAGGAGGAGGAGGAGGAGCTGATGAGGAGGTGATGAGGAGGTGATGAGGAGCTGATGAGGAGGTGATGAGCTCTACGTTGACTGCGCCCGTGTTGATTGTCGTGTTATTTGTTGTTGCCTGATAAGTTATGTTACAGTGCAACTGTATGCTTAAGAGTGTCAAGGAAATAGGAAATTACATTTTTACAAAATAACACATAATATTGTGGTGAAAGACGTTATTTTCTGACATCCTGATTGGATGTGGCGGTCCAGCTGTGTGGTCCCTTACCAGAGAAGTCACTCATGCCCACGCCAAAGGCGTCCACCATGCCCATGCTGACCAGCAGGTCTTTCATGTCGTAGGTCTGCGTCATCTTGAATCGTGGCAGGCCCACCTTGACCTTCGTCAAGTGCATCATCTCTGGACGGGTCCACTTCATGAAGGTCTTGTAGGTCAGCAGTGATTCCAGCTGAAGGAATTCAATTCAGAACAATGGCCAGCTTGAATGTGTGTGAGTGTGTTGGGCTCTGTTTATATCCTCAGTAGCTTTGAATTTGAACACCAAGACATTAAAATACTACATTTGGGCTGGGAGTTCTGGGGGGGGGGGGGGGGGGGGGGGGGTAGATTACATTACTACTGTACGTTTAAGATCATGGGAGACAAACCAAGATGTTAAACAAAAACAGAAAAACGCTGCTCGGTTCCTACCTTCTCCAGGCCAGTGGTGCTGTCCTCCATTTTACGAGGCAGGAAGACAAGCAAGCTGAGTTCCTCGCCTTCATAAGGAAGCTCCAGGATCTTTACCAACACATTCAGAGTACTGTCTTAACCCCAGAAGGTTTTAACCCCGGAGGTTTGTCACAAATGCTCTGCTCAAGATAGAATAATAATAAAGACAGAAGTGCAACATTTCTCTCAGTTGGAATAATATTACAGGGTTACCTGGCAATCAGCCTCAGGGATGAAGGTGAGAGGAAATTTAGCTTTGTGGAACATCATCTTCACGGTCTTAGTTTCATTCTGAAGGGAAAACAAAAGACAACAGGGTAATGCATTCCTAATGTATTGTTATGATAATAATAATGACCAATAGTAATCACAATAATATTCATAAGAAGAAGAAGAAGAAGGAGAAAAAGAAGAAGAGGTGCTCTTTGGGAGGCTGCTAGTGCAAACATTTGTAAAATGAGCATGCAGCATATGCATTAACAGATAACACATGTTGCTATTCTCACACAATAATGATTACCAGGCATGGGAACAGCCATGCAGAGCTGGCTGTTACAAGTCATCGCCTGCAATCTGCAACTCTCTGGTGGAGCTGCAGTCAGGCCACCCTTGGCTCTGTGCTCACAGCTCCTCTACCTGATTCAGTTGGAAGGGAGTGTCGCGGGTGCTGTGCTCCTTGAACTGCTTCTCCCACTTTCCCTTGAAGTAGATGGCGTTGACCAACACCAGCTTGGTCAGCGAGTCAACCACACCAGGGACCAACAGGTCCTTGATTTTATCTAGGAGAACACAAACAGTCGAAAGAAGGAAGGAAAAATTGCCATTTTGGTGGAATTGTTTGAATTGAATGCTTAAGGTTGCAACGTGTAAGACTGAGCCCCTCCCAGTTGGTAGTCTTGGTAGACTTTCAGAATTCCAAAAGCTCAATAACAGAGTTCTGTCCTCTCTGACTGGCCACCCCACGGTGTGACACAAACCAGCCTAATTCTTGTGAACAAAGAGTGTGTGTGTGTGTGTGTGTGTGTGTGTGTGTGTGTGTGTGTGTGTGTGTGTGTGTGTGTGTGATCTACCTTGTGTCTGTTTCTCCACCCAGGTGTTTATCTCCACCCTGGCCTCCTCTGCCTTGGTTTGGAAGTCCACAGACTGGAGGTCTGCATTGTAGTACTTCAGAGTTTCCTCCAGGAACTCCTGGAAACATCCAACCAATCCCCCACATTCAGCATGACACAATTCATCAGCATAATCCCTATCTCTGGATGCTAAATGGGCCATGTCAGGAAAGTGTGAAATGATGAATGATGAGATAATGAGCCACCTTTTCATTTTTCATATTCATGCCACCATTACTTACTTATCATGAATTCACATAGCCATGAATAATGCCCGCGTAAAACAGGAGTACCAACTTTTTTAGTCTGAACTAATTAGGACTAGAAATGGAGCCTGTGCAATTGTGAAAAGAATGACATTCAGAACAGCCAAGACAAAAAAAATACCAACCACATCTTAAATGACCATGTACTTTAGAGTTCGTTAGAACCCATTTGGTCAGTATAGAATCGTATTTAGAGTTTGAAGCCTCACCGGAACAAACTGGAGAGTCTGCTCTCCATACAGCCTGTTGGCCAGACTGAGGGAGTACAGCGCATCCTGTTTGTTGAGCTCACTCAGCAGTTTGGAGAAGCTGGCGTTGACGTCATCATCACCCTGCTGATGTTGCAGCACCTGTGTGTGTGTGTGCATGTGCGTGAAATGAGAGAGAGATATTAAATATGTACAGTTAAGAAAGGTTTCTGAAAAGGTATGGCATAATGAACACCTTGCTTTGTACAATCTCAAATGCATTTTTAGAAGGTTCTAGTGAAGAGCTGAAGGCGGCCTTCAGTAGTTTTCAAACAGAGACAGCAAAGAAAGAAATAAAATGTCAAAACACAGCCCACAAACAAAGTCCGGCACTGGGAATGAAGGCCTCCCATCACTAAATAAGAATCACCTCACACAGCATCCCATAGCACCTCGTCACAACCCAGAACCTCCCGCTGGCTCTCTGGCCTCTTGACCTGCAGCCCGTTTTAAAAAGCCATGCGTGTTTCCCCCACCATACGCAGAACGTACCAGGAGCACAACTGAAGAGAAGGAAGGAGCCATGTTATTGTTTTGGGCGAATGAGACTTTTTTTTCGACTTAAAAAGCCCCCTTTCAGTGGGGCCACCAACCGGCCACCTGTTAGTGTAAAGGTACGACAGGCGTTTGGTCCTGTTACCATCTTCCTGAGCAGTTGTGGTGGCAGACATGTCATGGGCATCTTCTGCTGCATCTACATCTGCATCTGAGCTTGTGGCTGAAGCTCCTGCTGGGGTCCCTCTGCCTTGGAGAAGCAGAGCACCTACAGGGAGGGTGGGCAGTGACTGGTGGTCACGAGGACAGCTGGGGAGTTCGACAGTCGAGGTCACGGGCGGCTGTGCTGTTCATCAGAGTGCACGCTGTGTGTGTGTGTGTGTGTGTGTGTGGGCTGTGCGATACTGCTAAATTTGGTATCGATCCAATAAGAAGTAAATACAGGGCCAGTATTGCCAATACCGATACTTTCTACTAGTACCATACTTTTCTGTAGGGGAGAGCAATGTATCATATTTATTAAGTGAATGCATCATCAATATGCAAATTTGAATGACAACTTGAAATTTCATGATTATTTAATTATTTTGTAAGTTTTCCTTTAATTAATCATGTCTATGATGATAATAAAACGCACAACAAAGTGTTCAGGCAAATAAAAATACTTTTATTAGGTAACTCAGAAATGTTTATAGAAAACTTAAAACTTAAATTTCCCTTTGGGGTGGTAATGTATATTTGCAATTAACAAACTCAAGATGTTTTTATCAATTTGAACTGTACTAAAGAGTTCAGTGCAAATAAATAAACAAAAGGAAATACTCATACTGACTCTCCTGTGTCCTAGAAATTATCCCCTGAGGGGGGACCTGTGCCCTTGTTGAGAATTACAGATTTATAGGTTTTTGTTCAGAAACAATAACATGTTTACATTTTACCCTTTTATTGAACTTCTCCTCTCACTTATTAGCTGACCTGCCTTGGCAAAAATCCTTTCTGCTGGTACAGATGTTGCAATTCCTGTCAGGTGTTTTTTGGCAAGCTTGCTCAGAGAGGGGAATGTTGGCTCATTTGTTTTCCACCAAAGAAGTGGGTCTCCATCCCGTGGTATTGGCTTCTCTTCTGAGTACCAGCGCATTTCAATAAAGGCATCAGTTCCAGGTGTGCGATGTTCCTGGCATGCAAGGACTTGGGAGTCAAATTCTGCCCATATCCCACCTTTTGCTGCAGGTGAGCTTGAGGTATTTGCAGGAGCAGCTACTGAGACAGAGCTGGTGGCAGGGCTTGTGCTTGGTTCAGGAGCTGACACTGAGGTCTTGTTCACTGACTGCATTTCAGTGATCAGTCGTTTTTTTCACAGCTTCAACAATTGCCATGTCACAGAACCCGAGGTTTTTAAATCTTGTGTCCAGGAATGTGCTGATAGCAATACCATAAAAGGTTTCAATGGCTCTGAAACGGTGCTGGAATTGTGATGACAGCTCAGTAGCTAGCTTGATACCTTGGCTCTCATGAGTTGTAGTTTATCTCCGAAGTAATGCAACCAGGGGTTGCTTTTGAAACTGAGGCATGTTTCTCTGTTGATATCTCTTTTGTGACTTCTTCGAATGGTCTCAGGGCATCAATGGAGAGACTAACCATGGACCAATCGTCCTCACTCAAGCACAGTGAGCTCTTTCCACAAAGACAAAGTACTGTAGTAACAGCTTCCTTTTGCTCAAGTAGTCTCTCAAACATGTAGAAGACAGAGTTCCACCGTGTTTCAACTGACTGTATCAGTTTGTGTTCTGGTAACTTCAGTTGTTTCTGAATTTCTTTGAGCCTCTCTGCTGCTCTTGTGCTGTGGTGAAAGAAAGCTACAATAGCAATGCATTTCCGGTGAATGTCAAGAAGATCAGGGAGAGCCTTAATGCTGGAGTATTTTACCACTAAGTTCAAGGTGTGCGCAAAACATAGATAATGTGCCCAACCTGCTTTGCGAACAGCAGCAACCATATTGGCACCATTATCTGTGATTACAGCATGAACTCTGGCAGTTATGCCCCATTCATTCATCAGTGATTCTTTTTAGTTCTGAGCAAATGTTGTCAGCACTGTCTTCCTGAAAAACTACTGGTTTCTAAGACATATGCTTGCATTTGCCAGTTCTCATCAATGACATGGCATGAGACAGTTAAATAAGCCTCTGTGGCTCTCGATGTCCACATATCAGTTGTGAGGACAATACTGTTTGCAGCATCCATAACTTTTTTCACTTTCTAGCGACACTCTTCATACAGTGCTGGTATTTTCTCTCCCATTAAATTTTTCCTAGTTGGAATCTTGTAGCAATGAACAAGTGTCTTTACAAAATTCCTAAAACCCTCATCTTCAACCACAGACACAGGTTGTATATCCTTAACGGTCATTTCAGCAAGACTCCTTGTGATATCCATAGCTCTTTGGGAATCCCCTAGGTGAAATAAAAATATATTGAGTCATAACCTTATAACCTGTAACCATGTGCTTAGCCTAAACATAGGAATACTAATGTTCCTTTGACAGTTAACATAAAAGATTTATTCAGCCATATATTTCAGGTTTGAGGTATAGCTATATCTTTTTGTAGGTACCATATCTATGTTGCAGTTCCAGTGAAATAATTCATTTAGTTTTATTTCAACTGGCTGAATATTATCCCTATGTGACAGTCTGAATAGTCTATTAATCAGTCTGCTAAATTACTGTGATGACCAATTACACTGAAAAATAACATAAGCTTATCTAATGCTGGAGATGACTAAATCTTACTTCCACATCACTATAAGATACCTGGATATTGATGCCCATGCTGAAAAGCATTTGCAAGGGACCTCTGACTCAGTGCTGGAGGTCCGCTTCCCCTCTCTTCCTCCTTTCGTTTGCTCTGCAGCTCGGAGTTCTGGTTGGGGTGTGTTGTAATGTGCTTGTATACATTTGTGGTGTTGCCACAGTAACGAATCTGTGCTGTTCGCCTCGCAGTGAGTGAGTGTGAGTGTAGCAGTGGAGGGGGGAAACGGAGGAAAGGGGAGGGGCTAATTGAGCATGAGTGAAGTGAGAAAAGGGCCGTGTTGTACGGCCACGAGGCAGTCACTCTGTAAATGCCTGGAGTTGTACAGAAGAGAAACTGAAAATTAAGAATCGATCTCATCACACAAGTATTGATCAATACTCCGATACCAACGTTAGTATCGATACTATCGATATTTAAAATAGATCCATATGATTCATACTGTACACTCAGGAGTACAGGAGTGAAACCCTCACACAAGATTCATCTTTAGACCATAGGGGCAGGTCATCCTCATCAGCTGGATATTTCCCTTGATCTCCAGTGGAAACACAGGACTATATTTACTTAGATATATTTAGAAACACGTTGAGTTCCCTGAAAATTGTGCATTGTATTCTGGGTCCCATGGTCGCATCCTAAAAAGGAACTATGATGCATAACGAATATACAACATTCCTGCTGCACCAACAACATTGTTGCTACATGCCTTCACCAACTTAATGACACTGCGACTGCGGAACGAACTCATACATTACTGTGTACTTACTTAGATTTCAGCATCACGATTCAATGACTACCGACACAATAGTTGTGCACAAACTAATTAATAATAAATTACTTTGGCATTTAACGCCTGCATGTGTGCGCGTGTGCATACCTCTGACATCTGTGTGGCCGTGTTCCCCCTGGCCCCCAGCAGCACCATGGCCAGGGCCGAGGAGATGCTGAGAGGAGAGTAGAACACATTGCCCGTCTTGTTGTCCTCGGTGATCTTCTTGAACAACGCCAGGGAGAAGGTGGTGTTGGCCTCGGTCAAAGGGGTCGGTGATGCCATTGTGTCCTGATACACAAGAGCAACGAACCAGGAGCTTTGTTTACCATCTATCCTCCATGTCGGGCAAACATGCACCAGGACCACCGGGCACATGGAGATACAACTCATGGACAACAGAGCGATGATGTGTCTGAGTACCACCATTTACATGGCCACGACAACAAACTTGTGGCTGTCATTCCAAATGCCAGCATTGTCAAGCAGTTGTTTTAAGATCATTTAACGTCAGCATCCAACATATCAGGCTGTCCGACCTCTCACTCCGAAATGCGACACACTTTCAGTGTGTTTAACGCTTTACCCAATTCTAGTCAAACTCACTTTACATGAAGTTTACATCATGGATAATTCATTCAACTCGGTGGTGGTGGACAGTATGGGCATGCCCAAAGAAATTGAAAAGCTCAACTTGCCGCCACACTGGCGGTGTGGACTACTTACAGACAGGCCCGTATTAAGACAATGTGGTGCACTGGGCACTTTACCTCACAGGGCCCCCCCTAAAAAAAGTATCACGCATAATCAAGGGGATTTCTCATATGTAATTTACTGACTACATTGGGACTACATTTGTCCAACTACATACATGTAGGCATATGAGCAGTGAGCACTAGGACTATATATTCAAATGTCTCTATTTAAAATTCTCAAAATCAATACACATCAGCCCATCTTCAACTTCCTTTTTTTAGAACCACTCAGTCGATGTCTGTCCATTTTCAATACATTTTCTGACTAGCTAGCCGTTAAAAAAAAAAGATATTTTGCGCATTCTTTTGGACCGACTCAACTCTGACGGATTTTGGGGGGGGGAATGAGTGGTCATGTAATCTTGATTTGTTTATCATTATCATTATTACTGTAACTGCCAGAGAGTTTTTGGGTTTATTCTTTTCATGAGCACATTTTCTTGATTATTTTCTTGTATAATTATTGTTGAAGAAATGTTTATTTGCCTATTATTACTGTCATTACGGTAAAGTGTAAGAATTAGAATGTGTTGCACAGGGGAATTTTACTGGTGACGCACATTTGATCAAGCAGGAAATAACCACGTTACTCGCCACTCAAGTCAAGCATGCTCATGGAGCATCAGCAGCATCATTCGTGCTCCTTTAAAGTTTAAGGTTTAACGAAAGCAAAGAAAGCTAACCTAAGTTTCACCTACTCACTTTGGTGTGCGGCCAATGAGGTATGTGTATGTCATTTAAGTTCATGTTAAGTTTAGCTATATGTGACGAGCCTACGAGTGACTGGATGACTGACTGACAGTTTGACCTACGGTGAGAGACGGCAGAAGGGAGAGCGTGAGAGGGGCGGGACTTCCGCCAGAGCAGAGAGCTACGAGAGAGAGAGAACCGGTGACAGCGCACGGTGGCAGCCCGTGAAAGTTTGCAAGTTATAAAAGTTTAGGTATAAGCTGCAGTTCAGGACGAACCGGAGGACGGCTGGCGAGTCTTAGCGAGAAGACGGCGTCGGGGTCCACGGTGAACGTTGACTCGGCAGGCTATAAGATTGTATATACGTTTATTAATGGTCATTGTTATACACTGTTTTGCCTACGGGTTTAATTTGGTAGCCTTGGTTTGAATGTAGCCTACCTGTCTTTCGCGGGGTTACTGACGGTCATGTGTATGCATTATTGTTCATTATCATTCTGTCCGGGAAAATAGGTTCAGATTCAAGGAAAGAATAAATGTGTTTAGAAGAAGCCTGGTTTGCGAGTGAACAGGTAGGATTGGGCTGTAGGAGTAAATATAAATATTCATTTAGTCTAGATTAACACTGCACTGATCTAAACTAACTGTAGCCTACTGAAGATTTTAACGGGGATTTCTCACACGTTACATATATGTTTCATTGTATATTTGTAAATGTGTATGTTTTATCTCTTTTTCTAGTTCTCACAGCGTAAAGGCATCGCAAGCATTGCAATGATTTAATGTGTGATATTCATACAATAAATGCCAGTAAAGAAATTCGCAAGTCATCATTGAACCGGGGGGAGCTACAATTACTATTATTATTATTATGACATTAGTGTTCATAACGAGTAATGTATGGCCTTTTAACAATTTCAAGTGAATAATATAACAATATATGAAAAATATTTTTAAAGCTTGTGTCATGTGGGGCCCCCCACTGGTTGTGAATGGTTGGGGCCCCTGGGCACTGGCCCAACGGCCCTTATGGATAATCCGGCCCTGCTTACAGATAGGTGCGTTCCTGTCCCTGCTGAGTGATCTGCTGCTAAAACGCAGAGCACAGACAGCAGCACACTGGTTCAGTCAATATCGGCGCCCTGCGTAAACGCACAACATTTCGACCCAAGCTCCCCCTGTCTCTTCACTTCATGGGCGTGGCCACGGTGGGCCTGGACGGGCTTCGGCCCGCCTACTGGTCAGTCTTGTCCATAATATCAGAGGGCACTTCCTTCGTTTACTCTTTCAATAAATGTGACGCATGAGTTCATGCAGTTTTGCGCAAGTTTAAAATGTTTCCGCGTAATTTGTCAGCTGTGATCAAATGCCTTTGAACGTTTCGTCCTCAAATCTGCGATATTCAAATACCCAATACCCCCCCCCCTCCCATCTTCTGTTCAATCAAAGTGGTTTTGTCCTCCCGGTTTTATTCTGTGCCCACCATTCGAACATTTCTGGCTACGCCACTCCAATCACAGGGCTCTCAAGTGTCAGGCATTGAGCGTGACAGTGACTCTCTTTGGTCTTTTGTCACGCTCTCCCGCCACACATGGCATTTCTCACTTCTAATATGCCGCAGCACCCAACATTTCTCTAGCTCTCACCATGGAACAGGCGCGTCTCCCCTGGCGTTCTAAATCACAGCCCGTCACTTACCAGCCAATCAAAAAAGAGAAGGGGCTACACAATAGCCTATCAGAAAATAGCATTGTAGTATCTGGGTAAGATGTAACGCAACATCCAATGAAAAAAGCTTGTTCGCGTGATTCTGATACAACCACCTTAAGAAAGTTTCAAAGCACGCAGAGAGGAAACCAGGAGCTCCGAGCATCACTTCAAGCACAGAGTAAGGATCTCCTGGGTTAATGTTCCAACAAATTCACAACTTGTTCGACACAAACAGTGACAACTTGACTGCTGTTTAGGAATGTTTCCCAGATAGTTAGAAACATTTTTTCCAATGCTGAGTGTCTGTAGCCTTAACTTAGCCAACAATTTTACAGCCTGTTCAATGGCAAGACCTGTTCAAAACAAGTAGTCTAGGAATTCGTTATCACAGGATGACTGACATATTCTCACATTATAATCATCTTTCTCTCCAAATAGGGGAAATAATTTTGTAATTTCCCCCAGGGATCATTAAAGTATGTCTGTCTGTCTAATTTTATTGGCATTAAATAAATTAAATTGTATTGCATAGTCAATGTAATATGGCAAAATATGGCATGATTTTAAAAGTGACCTATTACAAATAATTATTATTGCTGTCTTTCTAATATGTCAGGAAAAAAACAATTCAGCAGCCTTTCATTTGCCATGAGTGGACATCCCCCTAAAAAGCCCAGGTTAGAGGATGCTGAACAAGATGTGGCAAAAAGAGGAAGAGACAGTGCAGGTGGAAGAAGAAGAGACAGTGCAGGTGGAAGAGTCTTTTGTTCCACAAATTTGATCAATTACAGTACTGTTGCTGTTGTATATTGCCTTGATGGTTGTGCAGTGTATTTTCTTATAGGCCTTTATAATATTTCACTGATCTCTTCTTAGATTATAGTTTTTATTAAGGTTTCCATAGTGTTTCATTGACCTCTGCTAAAGCATAGTGTGTGTGTGTGTGTCGCATGGATGTAGGAATTTGCAGCGACCCCTCACTACCTCACTATGTGGAATGTAAACGTTCTGTGGGTCTTATGGTCTTTGCTGCTGTGTGAAGAAGAATAATTCAGTAGTGTTTACATTTTCCCAGGAGCAAGTGGCAGAGTGTTTTAGTATCTTTTCTATTTTTACGGGTTTCTGTCATGATCTGTTGTTATCTTGCTTTAAGAAGTAAAACAGTTGTGGTGAAGCAAGTTACGAAAGATTAAGTTATACTTAGGTTCCTTAAATGGATATCTTCAGAAGGTATGTTTAGATTATTCCCCTGAGGGTATAAAAGACCGAGCCCAGGAGAACAGGGCAGTGTCGGTGTCGAAATGAGAGGGAATTGGAATTAGACACTCAATTGGGCCCAATTAGATTCGGCATGAAGAGATCTCTAACTCACTTGTTTCTTTGAATAAAGTCCTAATTATTCAATGCAAGACGAGTGGCGACTCTTTTCTCTTTCAAGCATCCACAGACCGATTTCGGCAGCCACGGCAAACCACGACATTTGTAAATGAATCAGCCTTCAATAAAATAAAATATAAAACAGTGCTTCACTTCCGCGTTGAGCTGCCTCGATCTCTGGGAAGCCGAGTGGGAAAAACATGAGGGTTGATCCTACACAGGTTTAAAAAACATACAACACGATTTGAAATAATCAAGGGCTTTTCTATGTTTTCTAACTGCCTTGTCTTTCTTCTTTTTTCTTCAGGCGCAATAGACAAGGGTGCCGGTGTAGGTACCAGATCGGCTTGGCCATAGACATATATACATAGACGCCGCATCGACTGTGGAGGGGCGTGCCTAAAGCGCCGCCATCTTGGTACAGGGCTCGCAGAGGAGGCGGTGCATGCTAGTGAATGAATGTAAGAGGTACTACTCAATCTTAAAATAGAATTATTCGCCGAATTTTGGACCGATTTCCAAACGGATTGGTTTGTTAAAAACGTCACACATGTAGCTATGATACAGGGTGTTTGGATATTTAAAAAAATTCTGGTTTTACTACCCAAATACAAATTCTACTTAATGTTATCAGCAGACGAACTTCTGACAGAAGATTGAAGATGCCAGATTTCTGTGCAGCGTATGGATGCTCTAATGAGCGGAGTATTCAAACTAGATCTCGTGGGATCACTTTTCACAGGTAAGATGTAAGTAAGTAAGGTATAATCTATAATGTGAGCAGGTCGTTATATAGTGAAGTAAACCCTGACAGGATGGACAGAACTCCTCAGCTTCGAGTCCGGGTTCTATCCATGAACCAGTTACAAAAAAACAGACGTAAACTGCAGTGATTGATCAGTTGGAATACAGCATCTAATAGAGCTAATAAATTGATTATTATTAGCTCTATTAGATGGAATTATTTTATGTTGTAGACAATTCTTTATCTCTCGCTACGTTTCTCACATTTTTAAGGTTTCCCAAAGACACCAGTTTAAAAAGGCAATGGGAACTGGCAGTGAAACAGGAAGGTTTTGTGGCAACCGAGAGGTCCCTGCTCTGCAGTGAGCACTTCAAGACAGATGACTTCGACAAAACAGGGCAAATTGTCCGGCTGAGACATGGAGTCATACCATCTGTCTTTAGCTTCCCATCTCATTTGCAAAAGGTATGTGTGCCATTTGGCTAAAGAAATCATTAATTTCTATGATTCATATGTCATAATGCCACATTTAAAAAAAATGTTGTATTATGTTTCTTACATTTTAGCAAGTACCATTGAGGACAACAAAAGCTTCAAGGAAAGCAGAAGAAAGCCTTCCAGTGGATTTGCCTCAGCATTTACCTGAAGCTGAACCTCATTCTAATGTTGTGAGTATTTGCATGTAACATTTTTCAAACACATGAGAGCATCAAGGCCCTGGTCATATTAAAACCTGTATCGCATTTGCTCTCTGCCACTTATTTCAGACACAGTCCACAGTTAAAAACATTAAAACATACTGTAGTGTGTTATGTCCCTGTCACTAAGACGCTCATATCCAGGGTGCAAACAGTGGGACTGAGGGATGAATTGAAAAGGTGGACCAGCTATATCAGTGAGTGATGAGTTATAAACATCACTATATATTTTCATCCTTCTTTCCACCAGGACCACAATTATGCTTTGCCTGCTTCTCCCACCCTTCTAAAGGCCAGACTTAGTGAAGCTCTGGCTAGAGTGGAGAGTCTGGAGCGCGAGAAAAGAAACAGCATGCTCCGGGAGCAAAGGGCAAAGAAAAATGTGCACACTCTTCTCGAGGATCTGAGGGAGAAAAACCTCATAAATGAAGAGCTGAAAGACAGGCTTGATTGCTACTCAGGTAAAATGGAAATACTAATTTGAATATTTTATATAGGTATAAATTCTTATAGTCTGTGTTAAACTCTCTCTCTTCTTATTTAAAAGGGTCTTACTAATAAGTTAATGCTTACTGAATTTCAGATCTTCGGGTAGACCTCTTGGCAAAGAACGGGCATGAGTACACCAGGGAGCAGAGGGAGTTTGCCCTCACGCTACATCGCAGGGTTTGTGGTTCGGCAGGTCCTGAGAAGGCTCCCTTGCGACGTGTGCCGTGCCAGCCTGGTGACAGACGCAGGACTCTCTTCTCATGATGAGAGCTACCACCTTCTTGTGCTGAAAAATAATGGTGGGCTGATGATACCATCAGAAGGCACAGTAAAGGTGGTGAGAGCAGCAGAGCGGGTGATTCGCCAGGTCCACTCAGGGCAAACTCCTAAGGTGGCAGTAGTCATGTATGTGGTGCGTGAGGAGATTGGCACAGATGATGTGTTTTTGCTCGGGGAACACATTGGAGACACACAATCTGGCATCGACAACCACCATTCTGACTTACTAAAACTAGTAGTGTCTGTGTTCACCAAAATTAGGCTGCACCACATTGCAAAACTTACTTCACTAAAACACCAAAGTGGCAGCACAAGACAGAAACTGTGCAAAACAGTTCTCTTTCAGGGGTTTTAGCTGCAATTGATGAAAGGCTTGTAAATACTCTTGTAAATAGTTTTCTGCAGGGATTGTTAATGTTCTTGTTCTTTCCTTATTCAATATTTCAAAGTGGTGGTGGGAGTTTAGGAGCTGGACAGGCACGAGGAACAGTGTTCTCCTCTGTGTCCTGCAGTGTGTAAAAAGTCTACAATAATAATATTAATGACAATGATAGTGATATAATAATAATAATAATAATGATAGTGATATAATAATATTAATATAATTATAATAATGTATGATTAATATAATAGTGTTAATAATAATAATAATATATTAATATAATAATAATATAATATGAATATAATAATAATAATTATAATATAATGTTAGTACAATAATAATAATAATACTGGTAATAATAAAGATCATATAATAATATAATGACAATGATAGAATAACAATAACAATATAATCATAATTATTCATATTAATATTATTATATTATACTCAAATGCAGTGTATACCTTTATATTATATTATATGCTTTAAATAAAGACCTGAACACACCTGAACGTTTTCTTGGTTTTATCTATGTCTGTCTGTCATGTCTGATGTTTGACAAACAAACCTTATGAAAATATCTTGACAACTGGGCGATTTATGATCATTTTTATTGTGTAGAAACACCATTCCTCCATGGATGTAATGCACTGTAGGAGCGAGTGGCCCTGTTCCAAGATGGCCGCCCTGCAGGCACGCCCATCTAGTGGGCCGCAGCAGTCAATGCGGCGTCTATGTATATATGTTTCTGCCTACACCTATGCCTACACCCATAGCCTACACCTGTATGCCTTTTCGCAGTGTATGGGGTTGTTCTGCTGGTATTCCCGCTCAATTTCATTCTCACTGCAAAGACATCATCTCATCGAGATGTGGACGCGTCAGCCAGGCTAGAAGGGGGCAGCAAATAACTAGAAAATGTAATTCCACGCGAGGAATTACTTCTTTGTTATCTCTGAATTTTTGCGTTTTTAATCGCAAATATCTCAAAAAGTATAACCTTTACCAAATGAAAAATACATAGCACTGCTATACGGAAGTAGACCTTTGTAATACGGTTTGAAAGGCATCTCGAGTGTTGTTAAATAAGAAGGCTCAGAACAATCTTTACTGACGAAGTCCGAATGAATTAAATGAGATTTGACCACTAAATGAATTTGAGTATTTAAAACGTCAGAAATACCTGCCAAAAACCTCCGATGCGACGACAAAAACAAGGAAAACAACTTCCGCCTGCTTTTCTGGCCATCTTCTCTCGAGCAAGTGTGGACTCTGGACTCTAGTGCGGACATAAGACACTCCCCTCAAAATAATTTCAACGTCGCCCTGGTTGGTTGGAATACCATTTATGGGACACGCACTAAAATACCGACATTAAATTCCCACGCCAGAAGTGACATAGCTCCTTTCAGAGAGGCGTGCCTGGTGCCCTCTCCCAAACTATGCATATTAAAAAAAAGGCAATTTTATGAACTTTCACTTCATCACTCATCACTCACATTTCTCCACATAGCCAAGCCACTGTGCATGCAGAACATTCATCACATCTGCTCCTCAGCCTGCATCAATGAGGGGAAATCCAATGCCTCGAACTCGTCTGCTACGAAGAACGCAAGCGCCACTTCGTATGCCATCCTTGTTGACGAGAAGTTCACCTGTGTCCGCCTTGACGTGATGGGAACTTGACCTGATTATGACGAGTTCCGCCGGATCTTCTCAATTCTCGTTGCAACAAATGCGCAAATGCAAACGATCTGAAACTCGCCTAATGTCTCTTGTTTGCCGCTCTTATCTTGAGATTCTCGCCTTGGTGGCGCATGAATATTACAGTTGAAAATCTTTATTCATTAGATAGTGGAATGCGTTGAGAACAAAATAACATAGGAATGATCAATAGAAGTCAAAATCACTAGGGTTAGTGATTTTGACTTCCATTGATCATTCCTATGTCATTTTGTTCTCAATGCATTCCACTGGAGGTCTGGATTCCGAATCAGACTCAAAATAAAAGCGGAAAAATCAGATCACAGGCTGATCCAACTTCTGTGGAAATTCCTCAAGACAATTCAAAATGAGGCTCAGTAGTGTGTGTGGGCTACACATGTCTGTATGCACTCCCAATGTCTGGGCATGCTCCTGATGAGACGACAGACGTTCTCCTGCAGGATCTCCTCCCAGACCTGGATCAGGGCATCAGTCAACTCCTGGACAGTCTGGTGCGATGTGGCGTCCGTGGATGGATGGAGACATGATGTCCCAGATGTGCTCGATTGGATTCAGGTGTGGGGAACGGGCAGGCCAGTCCATAGCATCAATGGCTTTGTCATGCAGGAATTGCTGACACACTCCAGCCACATGAGGCCGAGCATTGTCATGCATGAGAAGGAACCCAGGGCCCACTGCACCAGCATATGGTCTAACAATGGGTCTGAGGATCTCATCCCGGTACCCATCCCGGTCTGTGCCGCCCACCAAGGATATGCCTCCCTAGACCATCACTGACCCACCGCCAAACCGGTCATGCTGGAGGATGTTGTAGGCAGCAGAACGTTCTCCACGGTGTGTCCAGACACTGTAATGTCTGTCACATGTGCTCAGTGTGAAGAGCACAGGGTGCCAATGGGGAATCTGACAATCCAGGGGCCTCATGTACTAACAATTGCGTGGATTTTCTACTGAAACATGGCGTACGCACAAAGCCAGAAACCGCCGCACGCACAAAAAAATTCAGATGTATCAATCTGAGCGTACGCCTGAACCCAAGCACATTTCCTTTGTACATACCAAATCGACGTGGAATTGAGCGCACGTGCACGAGTATCCGACTTCTCCCTGTCCACGCCCCTATTCAATTATGTTAATCATATTTAAATGAGCCCTGCATCAGGGATTCCCCTCTGTACGATCATAGAAAGAGAATGAGCACATCTAAAAAGCGAAAATTTACCGAGTGCGAACTGGAGACTCTCCTGACTGAGGTGGAGGCTCGGAGGGTGGTTTTATTAGGCAGTTTGTCCTCCGGGATTAACAGCAAGCGGAAGAGGAGTGAGTGGGACAGCGTGTGTGAGGCGGTCAACGCTGTGGGTTCAGAGAGCCGCACACACGCTGAACTTAAAAAGAATTGGTCAGATATAAAAATGGAAGTGAAAAGGAGGACTGCTGCCCACCGTCCCTTCATGAGACCTATTGCCCTCTCAACGACTGACCGAGTGCGGGTATGGAGGTCATTGTACCTCCGCTCTCGGTCAGTCTGAGGGTTGGTCAGAGGGGTCATAAGCCACGTCCTCAGTGGGTAGCCACGGTCGCCTGGGGTTAATAGCCAGGCAGTATAAGTAAACTGGATTTGTTGTTCCCATTTCTTAGTTTTATACACCACTTACATGGATCACACACTATTGTTATAAATTAATGCCGAAGGGCGCCGGGGCAAAGGTGAGGCTGATAATGACATTTCACACTTTACGCACGGGTTTATTAACATGAGTACTTTGCACACAGAGACAGGGGCTTGTACGAAAGATCCGAAGCTGTTGCTTAACCAGCGAATCAATCAGTAATGATGCTGTGAAGACAGGATAGTATTTGGGGACGTACACTCAATGCGCATCACGGGGATTAATATTAGGACAATTAAAAGAAACTAGAGTTCAAAAATTCCCTCGAGGGAAATTTTGATAGTGCACGGGTGACAATACCGGAGTGTGAACCTGTATCAGAGTCACAGCCGTTTGAGTAATGGTGCTGATCCCAAAAACAGCAGTCAACAAACTGAACGTCATGAAACAGTGAAATGTAAGGAACCCAACATGTCCTGAACATTCGCCTCCAAACCCTATCTAATAGCAATAACATGTAATGAAACAGAATGCCAGAATGTCGCAATGCATTCTGGGAAACACTCCCCCAACACGTTACAAAACACGCTCCTATCCACGATTTCCTCAGGCAAGTACAACAACTTGAACTGATAATACAAGAAAACACAAAAGCATTAACCTAATTTACACAAAATAGAAACCATTAAACCATTAAACATTTAATTTGATTTGTGTCCGATGACGAGAGAGACGCTAGATGGTAACCATGGCAACGAAGACTCGCTATCTCACAGTTTATTTATCAACGAATCAACTGCTGCGGTCGTGTGTGTGTGTGTGTGTGTGTCACTCAATGTTATGAATTAAAATGACAGTTTTGCAAGCACCCACACACGCAAGCACGCACAATGTATACAGAGACGTTGAGGTTAGGGTTAGTGTTAGGTTTACTTTACATTCACATTTAATTTGATTTGTGTCCGATGACGAGAGAGAGACGGAGAGAGATAGAGCACTTTGGTAGAGAGACGTACAATAACAGAGAGCGAGCGCCGGTCTCGATAAAGCCGTTAATCAGCGAAATGAATCGTTATTTCCCGATAGTTTCACAGCGGTTACATTCAGCAGGTAGACACGGCTGAACTGCACCTATCTGAATCGCATTATCCAATGGAAAGTATTAGAGCTCTGTGCGTGATCATAGCCAGGACATCGCGTCTACAACCAGTTCTCCCAGCAGCAGCGGTGTGTGTGTGTGTGTGTGTGTGTGTGTGTGTGTGTGTGTGTACAGGTGCTGCGCGCGATCGATACAATGTTATTATTTAAATTGACAGTTACACCCACACACGCGCGCGATGACGACAGAGACGAGGAGGAGAGGAATAGAGGAAAACAGCCATTTTCTGCCTCGGCACTGGTCTCACATTTGGGCTTATTCTGACAAAACGGTAGCTCCTACCAGAAAAACAGCCAAACCATCATCGCCGTTAGGACTTCCCGAACGATTTGGTGTTTCTAAAATGTTTCTAGAGTAAATATTTCGGAGACACTCGCAAGTTTAAAACAGGGGTCCGTTCTGCTTTTCTCTGAAAATATTTGTATTGGAGTCAATGAGGAGAATACACCGATTGGCCGCACTTAGAGGCTGCTAATTCGAATTCTGTAAATCTCTCCGATTTTTTAAACACATTGTGAGAGACAGAACACGTATGTCTACAAAGTTGGAAAAAAATCATGTGTGTACATCGTAAACTGTGGCCAGGAGCAGCGTGGAAAGAGATTTATTTTTTTATTTTTCTGGAGCTCTCTCCACTCTAGCTACACTCTAACCCTAATAAGGGCATGCAATACACACCCATTGTAATCTCATCATTTCTCCAAAAATGATCATGGTCATTGAACAGTGATTGATCAAAAAGTATATGACCTATCAAAATATGGAAATAAACATAAAATACACAAGACTTGTGTCTACTGTTTAAAGTTGAAATGGAGTCTCTAGGTCAAAGTATGCAGGAGCAGCAGACAGCAGTAAAAGTATTTATTTTTTGACCTCCTCCCATGCATTGTCTATGGGAAAATATTCACAGTTTTTTGCAAATAACTTCATGAAAAATTAATATTTTTAAAATTTGTATTGAAGCACACCGATCCCGATGAAGACGCACATTTTGATATATCATTTGTCCTACAACTCGAAGAGTTGTAGGACTAGATACACATCAAAAAACGCGAGGAAGAGGAATGAATAATAATAATAAAAAGAAAAAATCCACAGAATAACAATAGTGCTCGGGGCTTCGCCCCGAGCACTGGCTCCACAGCTTTGCTGTAGGGCCAGTGCTCGGTGCGTTTGCCCCGTGCACTAATTACTCACCAAGAAGCACCCATCGCGCACAATGCCAGCCTGCAGTCTGTTCCCAACTATGCTGTTACTCAGAATATATGAGTCGTGCGTTGAACCAGGCCACCTCGCCACAATGTTGGTTAATAACATTTGCGCATCACATATAATTTGTAGCCTACATTTATTGAATGGAAATGTTTCCTGTTCACATATACAAATTCGTCATGTGATGGTGCTTTTATGGCAATGTGAGTGCAGTCGACAGCTCCGATTATATTAGGAAAACCGGCTCTCGCTGCAAATTGCGCTTTAATGTTGACCTGTTCAGCTGCATTGTATGGGAATGTTATACACCTGGCTGACAGGCGGATGAGTCCGGCCCACACGGCTGGCATGGCCCGGCTCAGGGTCGACTGGCATATAACCGATCGGTCGGCCAACTCTCTTTGAAACGCCCCGGTTGCCAGGAACCCCAAGGTACTAAATACCTGTACGTGGACCGGCAGGGCATGGCTCCGGCCGCAGCTCTGCACATAACTCAAGCAGGATTGCCCGAGGGAATCGAAAGCGGCTGATGAGCCAATTGTCGACCATTTCGAGAGGATCGTTTCTGTCTCGAAAGACACGCTCTCGCCTAATTGCGCCATTCGCAATGTCCTCTAATTGTTGACGGGATTTTCATTGCTCTGACAAATTAAACATGATGCTTTGATCACCTCTAAGTGTCGCCAAAGGGTCAACTGCTGTAGAAATGTGCGTACGCCAGCTCAAGAGTTGACGTGAGGCACGCACATTTATACGGCCATTTCAGTCTTGATACATCTGCACTTTGCCGTGAGAATGAACGTACACCATTTTTTTGTGCGTACGCAACGTTCGTACATGAGGCCCCTGGTGTTCTGTGGCAAATGCAAATCGGGCTGCATGGTGTTGGGCTGTGAGCACAGGCCCCACTTGTGGACGTTGGGCCCTCATTACACCCTCATGGAGTCTGTTTCTCAGTTTGAGCAGAAACATGCACATTAGTGGCCTGCTCGTTTTGCAGGGTTCTGGCAGTGCTCCTCCTGTTCCTCCTCGCACAAAGGACCAGATAGCGGTCCTGCTGCTGGGTTGTTGTCCTCCTATGGCCCCCTCCACGTCTCCTGGTGTACTGGCCTGTCTCCTTGTATCTCCTCCATGTTCCTGACACTGTGCTGGGAGACACAGCAAACCTTCTTGCCACAGCGCACATTGATGTGGGTGGGAAAAATGGCTTCAATTTTGCAACAAATTATTCTTAATCTGCACATCAGAATCTTGCGGTTTTCAGTGGCTACAATGTTGCAACAAATTATTCTAACTCATCAGAATGTTGCGGTTTTCTGTGGCTACAATGTTGCATCAACTAGAACTAGATCAACTCACGTGAAGATGGCAGTGTGCGCAGTCTGACCTCTGTCGTGGCTTCTGAAAAGTAGTGGCTCATGCTGCCAAGCACAAAATAGTCATATCATAACAGACAACATGACGAGGGTTAAGAATCATTTTGCATTTAATGCTGCATACAAGTGACATACGGCTAAAATTGCAACACATTGAACCATATTAAATGGTTAAAAAAAATTGGGCGGATTTTTGTGCAATCTCGCGGTTTTTGAGGAGGTTTTGGGCTGGAAAACCTTGATGGCATCTGACAACCCTGGAGGTGAACCGGAAATAGTCATTGACACAGAAAGAGACGAGAGAGGACTGTGTACTACTGGCTAAGCAGGTGTGACGAGTGGAGGGTAATTTAATGTATGTTGCCAACAATGCCACCTGCGGAGTCACGCCCCAGGAAATAGTTATTAGGATTGACTAAGGTCACACAGGTTCGAATCACCACAAGGGCAGAGACAGTGTATGGAAAATTACAAAACAGTTTTTATTCTTAATAACACAGCATATGAACTTTCACCATCATAAAATGTGGAAGGTTTGTCGGTTTAATTGTCAAATTTGAAATAGGCCAAATAAGGAGTAACTAAAGATAAAGGGGAAGACAGAGCTGGGGCTTACCACGGCGACCAAAATCAAGAAAAGGGGGTGAACCAAATACACCCGTGGCACACACGCACACACACACACTCAGGGGGTGAACAAAACCCACCACCAGGGGTGAGGTCGCCACCTTGGGCCCACAGCACCTGTCAACAAAAGAAAAGCACAAAATATTTAAACCAGGCCTTTACAATCAAAACAGACAATAGGAAATCCACAACACTGACACACACACACACACACACACACACACACACACACACACACACACACACACACACACACTTCCCAATTACAAACCAAATTACTAATAACAATGACAAAATACCAATAAACCCAATACAAATAAACCAAATGTAAATGAACCAATTGTAAATAAACAAAATAGACTCGGCCGATGAAAGAAGGCAGAAGGAAACCTAATTAAGTCAGTAAAACATTAAAAGATCGCATCGCAGCATAGAGCCAAAGGTGATGTAAAGCCAAAGGCGACGTAAAGCCAAAGCAGCGGTGAGTCCAGTGACCGTGGCGGCGGTTCGGGAGTACCGTCGGCCTCACCGGTACAGCGTCCTAGCGTGCCAGGGGAGGGACGCTCCAAGCTGCAGCACAGAGAGTGATCATCATCACTATAGGTAGGAAATTGCTTACAGAAAAGGCGGACAATGCCGACTTACCGACGGAGGCCGGACACACGCTCAGGAGAGCCCTCGGCAACGCAACCCGACGCGCCACACTGCCACAGAGAGGAGGACCGCGTCACCATTACGCATCGCATTGCTGAATGGGAGGAGGAAAAGGCGCGGTGCGCACATTACCTGAGCAGCGTGGTCACGAAACAGTGGCTGCATTCCGAACTGGAGGAAGCATGCTCAACGGACGCATCCACGTACGGTAACTATGCAGTCAGTCTCTGTGAAAAGTCCAGCAACCCCGATTAATTTGCCTAAGCGCAATGCTGTTCCTCAGGCCACGGATCCTACCAGTAGCGACTAGCGACACCACTCAGACAACGAGAACAAACGATAGTTCGTCTCGGGCACGAGACTTTATTGTTTCTCCACGTGACTGTCAGCGTAAACGCCCCCCTCCTTTCCCAAGTCGGCCGTCCTTACCTAAGGAACAGTGTAGGTCATTAACAGTGGCGGCCCGCCACTGTTAATGACACTGCGAACGCGGAACCAACTCGTACATTACTGTGCACTTACTTAGATTTCAGCATCACGATTCAATGACTACCGACACAATAGTTGTGCACAAACTAATGAATAATAAATTACTTTCGCATTTAACGCCTGCATGTGTGCGCGTGTGCACTGACATCTGTGTGGCCGTGTTCCCCCTGGCCCCCAGCAGCACCATGGCCAGGGCCGAGGAGATGCTGAGAGGAGAGTAGAACACATTGCCCGTCTTGTTGTCCTCGGTGATCTTCTTGAACAACGCCAGGGAGAAGGTGGTGTTGGCCTCGGTCAAAGGGGTCGGTGATGCCATTGTGTCCTGATACACAAGAGCAACGAACCAGGAGCTTTGTTTACCATCTATCCTCCATGTCGGGCAAACATGCACCAGGACCACCGGGCACATGGAGATACAACTCATGGACAACAGAGCGATGATGTGTCTGAGTACCACCATTTAGATGGCCACGACAACAAACGTATGGCTGTCATTCCAAATGCCAGCATTGTCAAGCAATTGTTTTAAGATCCTTTAACGTCAGCATCCACCATGTCAGGCTGTCCGACCTCTCAGTCCGAAATGCGACACAATTTCAGTGTGTTTTACGCTTTACCCAATTCTAGTCAAACTCACGTCACATGAAGTTTACATCATTCATTCAACAGCCTGTGGACTACTTACAGATAGGTGCGTTCCTGTCCCTGCCGAGTGATCTGCTGCTAAAACGCACAGCACACTGGTTCAGTCAATATCGGCGCCCTGCGTAATCGCACAACATTTCGAGCCAAGCTCCACCTGTCTCTTCACTTCATGGACGTGGCCTTGTCTTTCATCCGAGTGCAATTGACAGGGGTGCCGATTTGACTTTTCGCAGTGTAGTGAGTTGTTCCGTTGGCTTTCCAGAAGAGGGCAGCAAAGAAGAGTTGCATTCTGACTCAGGTGGGGAACATATATAATCATATATCATCATCATCATCATCATCATCAATCCATCCATCCATCCATCCATCCATTATCCATTATCGTAACCGCTTATCCTCTACGAGGGTCGCGGGGGGGCTGGAGCCAATCCCAGCTGCAACGGGCGAGAGGCGGGGTACACCCTGGACAGGTCGCCAGCCTATCACAGGGCTAACATACATAGACAAACAACCATTCACACACACACACCTATGGTCAATTTAGAGACACCAATTAACCTAATCCCCAACCTGCATGTTTTTGGTCTGTGGGAGGAAGCCGGAGTACCCGGAGAGAACCCACGCAAGCACGGAGAGAACATGCAAACTCCACACAGAAAGGTCCCGGGTCCCAGGTGGATTCGAACCCCGAACCCTCTTGCTGTGAGGCGACAGTGCTTACCACTGCACCACCGTGCCGCCCCATCATCATCATCTATCATGATATATAAAATGCAAACATTTATTACTGTAAAATTAGCATTTATTACATGTTTTTGTAAGCAAAGGCAGCAATTCAAATTGTACGATAAAACACTGAATTACAATGCAAATTTAAGATGGTGAGTCATTTCATAACATGAGAATCTGGTCAACGATGGAAGAACCTGCAGAAGATGCATCTTATTTACAATTATGAATGCATGATCATTCATGACATACACGTGATCTTGAATTTAGTGGAGCGCAACAGAGCACAACAATGGATTTGGTGACACATTGATGCTGCTCTCTTCATCGAACTAATATAAAAACATAATGTGGAGGCGGCATAGCACAGTGGGTAGAGTGGGTTGACCACTAACCGGTTCCACATGTGGAACGCCACAAATGTACTGATTGTAAGTGCTGCTAAATGCCCTTCTTCTTCTTCTTCTTCTTGGAGGACCACCCCACTCACACCCCTAGCCATCACTCAGGCGAGCTGTAGCGCCCGGTGAACAGAATGCTCTTGCTGGGGTTGTGGCGGATGAAGAAGAGGAAGGGGTGGTCTGCAATGACGGTGGGGCCGGCGCACATTAATACATAGAGGGGGGCGGTGGCGGCGGCAGCCTCTGTGCCCTCCTCGTTGACCTCCACGAAGGCCTTGTGGACCACCTCGGACAGCACCAGGTCACCGGCCGGGGACATGCCTGTCAGGGAGGAGAAGGAGGAGCTGATGAGGAGCTGCTGAGGAGGTGCTAAGCTCTATGGCGCCTGTGACACGAGGGCCAGGGGGGACATTTACATTTACATTGAGGGCATTTAGCAGACGCTTTTGTCCAAAGCAACTTACAATAAGTACATTTGTCAGAAGAAGGTGAAACACTTAATTGTTGTTAATACAGTAAGAAAGTCAACAGAACAAGTTTCAAGCATTCCTATTGCTAGGTTAACCATTGCTAGTATGCAACATCTCTGGCCTAAGATGCTAAGTGCTAAGTTACAAAGAGCAATTCTTAAGTGCCAAGACATACAACATACAAGTGCATGAGGGGAGTTTTAGAGGGCTGCATTGGGATTGGGTCCCGCTGGGTCCCGCGGGACCCAACTCAAATATCGCGGGAGTGGGCGGTTTGAACTTTGGTGCGGGCGGCTAAAAAGAACACTGCGGGATCGGGACGTAGCCTAGCGACAGGATGTCAATAAATGATGTGGAAAGGTAGCTTAATGAAGGTCTTTACAGCACAAAGCACAAAGCAAGGCAAGTCTGACATTTGGAGAAGTTTCTCAATTGTCTGTGATGGAGATGGAAACGAACTGGACTTTGTTAGTTGTAACAAATGTCCAAAAATACTAGTCTACAACGAACACACATCCAGCACCTCTGGGTTGAGGCGACACACCTGCTCTGTTCTACCCGGTCAAAGAAAGGCATAAATTCTCAAAGTTGTGCAGGCGGGAGTGGACATACACGTTGGGGGAGCGGGCGGGAGTGGACATACACGTTGCGGGAGCGGGCGGGAGTGGACATACACGTTGGGGGAGCGGGCGGGAGTGTAACACACACGTTGCGTGTGCGGGCGGTAATGGTCAGAAATTCAGCGGGAGCGGGCGGCAGCGGGATGAAGAACACTAGCCACTAGCCACTAGACACCAGCCTCTAGGGAGGTTTTTTTATTTCAGTTTTATTTTTTTTCAGGGGGATGGGGGTAAAGGATGTATGTTATGCAGGGTTCAGGTGAACTCTGAACAAGTGAGTCTTGAGTCTCTTCCCGAAGATGGGGATTGACTCCGCAGTCCTGACATTGACAGGGAGCTCGTTTCACCACTGCGGTGCCAAAACGGAGAAGAGTTGTGATTTCGCCGTCCGACCTTTTAGTGATGACTAAAAGGAGGAGTGATGCTACTGCTACTGTCAGTACTGAATGGGTTAACGATTCAGTGTAACCATGGCGATGGCAGCCGTTTCCCATTTGTTTTTTTTTACACTTTTATACAAACTTTAATGGAGTCAAACGTGTAGATTGTTGTGTTATTTGTTGTTGCCTGATAAGTTATGTTACAGTGCAACTGTATGCTTAAGAGTGTCAAGCAAATAGGAAATTACATTTTTACAGAATAACACATAATATTGTGGTGAAAGACGTTATTTTCTGACATCCTGATTGGATGTGGCGGTCCAGCTGTGTGGTCCCTTACCAGAGAAGTCACTCATGCCCACGCCAAAGGCATCCACCATACCCATGCTGACCAGCAGGTCTTTCATGTTGTAGGTCTGCGTCATCTTGAATCGTGGCAGGCCCACCTGGACCTTCACCGTGATCATATTGTCTGGACGGGTCCACTTCATGAAGGTCTCGTAGGTCAGCAGTGATTCCAGCTAAAGGAATTCAATTCAGATCGATGGCCAGCTTGAATGTGTGTAAGTGTGTGGGCTCTTTTCATATCCTTGGTAGCTTTGAATTTGAACACCAAGACATTGAAATACTAATGTCTGGGGGGAACTTTATCTAAATGCTTGGCGATGACCGTCAAAAACATACAAATGAACAGGGACAGCATAGAAATAGACTACAATGTTGAAGATCATGGGAGACAAACTAAACGCTGCTCCGTTCCTACCTTCTCCAGGCCAGTGGTGCAGGAAGGAAGGAAGACAAGCATGCTGAGTTCCTTGCCTTCATAGGGAAGCTCCAAGATCTTTACCAACACATTCAGAAAAATACAGTCCGGAGTAAACATGAAATATAGAAAAATATACAGTACATGTAATGTATACGTGTACCTATAGCTGAAACATTTATCAATGCAGGGATATCGCACTTTTCATTTTCATACAATATAGAGATCAATTGCACAGTGAGTATGGCATTGTGATTATGGCATCACACAGAGGATTGCACCAGTTACAGCTCATAAAGAAGGAGGCCACTACACTGCTTGCCTTACAGGGTGAAACACTGAATATTCGGCTGGTAACCCCTCAGTTGGAATAATATTACAGGGTTACCTGGCAATCGGCCTCAGAGATGAAGCGAAAAGGGAATTTAGCTTTGTGGAACATCATCTTCACGGTCTTAGTTTCATTCTGAGGGAACAACAAAAGACAACAGGGTAATGCATTCTTAATGTATTGTTATGATAATAATAATGAATGACCAATAGTAATCACAACTAGTGATTGACTCTGTGCTTGACTCTGGCCCGTGACTCTCGCCCATACATTATTGACACTGCTGAGTAGTTTACAGTATATTATTTTGAAATACTTTTGTCTTGTATGTGTGTATGTGTGTGTCTGTCTCTATCTATCTGTCTGTCTGTGTTTGTGTGAGAGAAGCATAAAATAGCCAACATTCAAACTGTATTATTGACAGTCATTGTTATTATAAAGAGAGCTCAATAAAGTTAATCACAGTCAGGCTTTGGTAGCCATGCATCCAGGGCCAGGTGGCAGCCACCAATCAGAGCAGACCAGTCAACCGCAGCTGCTGCTGTGACATTTGATGGCGCTTAGAGAGAGAGAAAAACGTCGGAAAGTACCCTTGAACAAAAAGGATTTCTGGCCAAACCGTAGTTCCTATCATTGAACCTTCACTTTGAGCATCTTGAGCTCTTTCTGAACGTCTACATATGTGTTTTGTGAAGAAAAACTGAAGGAATCGGACTTTTAGAGGACTTTTATGGAAGAATAATAAGAATATTTTAGAATATATAGAAGTATGGTGGATAGTATATAGTGTGGTTTTACAAGCACACTCAATAATAATAATAATCATCATAACAAAACTAATATTTACCAATAGAAATCACCATAATATGAATATTAATCATAATTAGAAAGTACATTTCCTGAAGAAAATGTGTGCTGGCTGACTGAAACTGGATGTGTTTTTTCTCCAAACTGCCACTATTCTCTATGAGGAAAGCAGGGCTGGCTTCAAATGGCTCTATCTCAAACAGTATACATGTCACAGCTTAGATATCTACACCGGAGGAAACAGACAAACAGTTTGATATATAATATGTCAGTGTAGCTTACAAATTGTAGTATAATCGACAAGTTAGAAAACGGGTATGAATTAGAAATGACCAGCTGGACCTAGAGTGGAGCGCCCATGTGTGTGTATTGGAAGAGTGAGTGTCAAACTAACATTAATAATTCAAAAACTATAAATAGTATCGCTTAGATATTTGAATGTGAATGACAGCATGAAAATATAAACCTTTTGACGTATAATATGTGAAATGTGTGGATATTTTCAAAAAAAATAAAAAGAGGGGTCTCAATATTAGTGCATAGACAGGTTAACTTTTTACCCACTAATGTGCATAAGGATTCTGAAGGAAGATTCGCTCTAGTGAATGGATCTATTGATGGCATACAAGTAACATTGATGAACATATACGCCCCAAATGAGGATGAGCCTAGCTTCATTACCACAATTTTTTCCACTATATTACAGTTCAGCTCTGGTATTCTACTGATGGGGGGAGATTTCAACTGTGTCATGTCTCAGCATTTGGATAGACAGCCGCCAAAAACACCGATCTCTCGAATGAGTAAAATACTCAAACACTTATCGAGTGAGTCAGGATTAGTGGACGTTTGGAGAACTAAATTCCCTAAAGGTAGAGATTTTACTTTTTATTCCCACAGACATTTATCTTATTCACGAATCAATCTTTTTTCCACCCCCAATGCAGAGTTACATAGGATAGAGGACGTCAAGATTCTGCCAATAACAATATCTGATCATGCACCTCTTGAAATATCATGGGACATAGGACATAGATTAACGACCAAACAGTGGAGACTAAATGCATCACTTTTAAATGGCAAATAATTTAGTACCTTTGTAATGAATGAACTAAAGGACTATCTTGATATGAATACCTCTCCTGAAATATCTCCTCTCATCCTATGGAACTGCGCTAAGGCGTACCTTAGAGGCCGCATTATCGCATTTGCAAGTGCAAGAAAAAAGGACAGGGTAGCAAGGCAGCGTGAATTGGAACATAAAATAGTACGATTGGAACAACAACATAAAAGAACACTAACTCCCAATTTGCTCAAGGAGCTCAAACAAGCACGGAGAGATTTACACAGTCTGATTACACAAGAGATTGAGGGCAGTTTGAGGTTCACCAAGCAGAAATACTATGAAAATGGCAACAGAGCAATTAGACTCTTGGCTTTAAGACTTAAAAAACAAAAATCCTCTAATATAGTACATAAATTAAAATCTAGTAATTCAACACTCACAAAACTGGATGAAATTGCAGGGTCCTTTGCTGATTTTATAAATCCTTATACACAAATACAGATACATGCACTGATGATAAAGAATTGGCACCATTTTTAAAAGATATAAACTTAAAACAGTTATCTGAATTGGAGGCAAAGGAACTAGACGAACCTGGACTTCTTCTAGGCCAAAATATGTAGAGTCTATTCACCAACAGCTCATGGCTCCTGCCCCCCCCCCACACACACACACACACCTCTGGCACAGGGCGTCTCTCCACTCCGCGCCTGCCTCTGTGCTGCCTCTCCTCCTTCTCCCCTGTCGATAGTCCTCAAGCCGCTAAGCTGGTCACTAAAGGCCATAGCCTCCACCTTGGTCAAGCCATGCCTACTTACCCTGTGTCCCATCATGGTGGACATCACTCCTTCCTGGAATCTGGCATGGTACCCTACAGCTTCAAATTGCTGCAGTAATTCCCATCCTCGAAAAGCCAAGTCTGGAGATCCTGGAAAGAGCAGTTGCCGTCCAACTCCAACATCAACACATTTCCAGCCATGAGCTCTATGAACCCCTTCATTCTGGCTTCAGAGCTCACCACAGCACAGATGACGCCCCCATCAAAATCACCAATGACCTCCTCATCACTGCTAACTCAGGTCACATCAGTGTCCTCATCCTCCCGGACCTCTCCGCAGCCTTCAACACTGTTTCCCAAAACAGTCTCCTCAACCACCTATCTGAATATCTAGGCCTCACCGGTGCAGCTCTCTCCAGGTTCCAGTCTATCTACTCTCATCTCTCCAGCAGGAAACAACAATTTGTCAGCATCAGAGATTTCAATTCCACCCCAGCCCCAGTCAACCAAGGCGTGCCCCAAGGCTCTGTGCTTGGACCCCTTTGTCAGCTTGCGTTAGAAAAAGAGATTATTGTTTGCATCTAGATGTTAGAAGATATAGTAGTATATATATATATATATATATACTGTATATATATATATATATATATATGCCTCTGCCTCAGTATATATATATATATATACTTAGGCAGAGGTGTGTGAAGCTTGTGCGATGCGATACAAACGTCTCTCAAATGTTCATTCCACATTCAGAGTGAATGTGGAACATCGTTTGATTACAACACAAAAGACACAACTGACACAATAACAATTCCGTTGCATGCAGAGCTGGCTGTTACAAGTCATCGCCTGCAATCTGCAACTCTCTGGTGGAGCTGCAGTCAGGCCACCCTTGGCTCTGTACTCGTAGCTCTACCTGATTCAGGTGGAAGGGAGTGTCGCGGGTGCTGTCCTCCTTGAACTTCTTCTCCCACTTTCCCTTGAAGTAAATGGCGTTGACCAACACCAGCTTGGTCAGCGAGTCAACCACACCAGGGACCAACAGGTCCTTGATTTTATCTAGGTGAACACAAATAGTCGAAAGAAGGAAAGAAAAGATGCCATTTTGGTGGTCGCAACGTGTAAGACTGAGCCCCTACTACTCCCACTGTGTGACACAATCCAGCCTCGCAGGGTGGGGTGTGGGGAGTGATAGCAGGGGTTTGATCGGGAGATAGCAGCATTGTGTGTGTGTGTGTGTGTGTGTGTGTGTGTGTGTGTGTGTGTGTGTGTGTGTGTGTGTGTGCGTGTGTGTGTGTGTGATCTACCTTGTGTCTGTTTCTCCACCCAGGTGTTTATCTCCACCCTGGCCTCCTCTGCCTTGGTTTGGAAGTCCACAGACTGGAGGTCTGCATTGTAGTACTTCAGGGTTTCCACCAGGAACTCCTGGAAACATACAACCAATCCCCCACATTCAGCATGACACAATTCATCAGCATAATCCCTATCTCTGGATGCTAAATGGGCCATGTCAGGAAAGTGCAAAATGATAAATTATGAGATAATGAGCCACCTTCTGAATTTTCATATTCATGCCACCATTACTTACTTATCATGAATTCACATAGCCATGAATAATGCCCGTGTAAAACAGAAGTACCAACTTTTTTAGTCTGAACTAATTAGGACTAGAAATGGAGCCTGTGCAATTGTGAAAAGAATGACATTCAGAACAGCCAAGAGAAAAAAACACCTACCACATCTTAAATGACCATATACTTTAGAGTTCGTTAGAACCCATTTGGTCAGTATAGAATCGTATTTAGAGTTTGAAGCCTCACCTGAACAAACTGGAGAGTCTGCTCTCCATACAGCCTGTTGGCCAGACTGAGGGAGTACAGCGCATCCTGTTTGTTGAGCTCACTCAGCAGTTTGGAGAAGCTGACGTTGACGTCATCATCACCCTGCTGATGTTGCAGCACCTGTGTGTGTGCATGTGCGTGAAATGAGAAAGAGATATTAAATATGTACAATTAAGAAAGGTTTCTGAAAAGGTATGGCATAATTAACACCTTGCTTTGTACAATCTCAAATGCATTTTTAGAAGGTTCTGGTGAAGAGCTGAAGGCGGACTTCTGTAGTTTTCAAACAGAGACAGCAAAGAAAGAAATAAAATGTCAAAACACAGCCCACAAACAAAGTCCAGCACTGGGAATGAAGGCCTCCCATCACCAAATAAGAATCACCTCACACAGCATCCCATAGCACCTCGTCACAACCCAGAACCTCCCGCTGGCTCTCTGGCCTATTGACCTGCAGCCCGTTTTAAAAGACATGCCATGCGTGTTTCCCCCACCGTATGCAGAACGTACCAGCAGCACAACTGAAGAGAAGGAAGGAGCCATGTTATTGTTTTGGGCGAATGAGACTTTTTCTTCCACTTAAAAAGCCCCCTTTCAGTGGGGCCACCAACCGGCCACCTGTTAGTGTAAAGGTACGACAGGCGTTTGGTCCTGTTACCACCTTCCTGAGCAGTTGTGGTGGGAGACATGTCATGGGCATCTTCTGCTGTATCTACATCTGCATCTGAGCTTGTGGCTGAAGCTCCTGCTGGGGTCCCTCTGCCTTGGAGAAGCAGAGCACCTACAGGGAGGGTGGGCAGTGACTGGTGGTCACGAGGACAGCTGGGGAGTTCAACAGTCGAGGTCACGGGCGGCTGTGCTGTTCATCAGAGTGCACGCTGTGTGTGTGTGTGTGTGCTGTGCGATACTGCAAAATTTGGTATCGATCCAATAAGAAGTAAATACAGGGCCAGTATTGCCGATACCTATACTTTTTACTAGTACCATACTTTTCTGTAGGGGAGAGCAATGTATCATATTTATTAAGTGAATGCATCATCAATATGCAAATTGAATGAAAACTTGAAATTTCATGATTATTTAATTATTTTGTAAGTTTTCCTTTAATTAATCATGTTTATGATGATAATAAAACGCACAACAAAGTGTTCAGGCAAATAAAAATACTTTTATTAGGTAACTCAGAAATGTTTATAGAAAACTTAAAACTTAAATTTCCTTTTGGGGTGGTAATCTGTATTTGCAATTAACAAACTCAAGATTTTTTTTAATCAATTTGAACTGTACTAAAAAGTTGTGCAAATAAATAAACAAAAGGAAATACTCATACTGACTCTCCTGTGTCCTAGAAATTATCCCCTGAGGGGGGACCTGTGCCCTTGTTGAGAATTACAGATTTATAGGTTTTTGTTCAGAAACAATAACGTGTTTACATTTTTCCCTTTTATTCTTCTCAATTATTAGCTGACCTGCCTTGGTGAAAATCCTTTCTGCTGGTACAGATGTTGCAATTCCTGTCAGGTGTTTTTTGGCAAGCTTGCTCAGAGAGGGGAATGTTGGCTCATTTCTTTTCCACCAAAGAAGTGGGTCTCCATCCCGTGGTATTGGCTTCTCTTCTGAGTACCGGCGCATTTCAATAAAGGCATCAGTTCCAGGTGTGCGATGTTCCTGGCATGCAAGGACTTGGGAGTCAAATTCTGCCCATATCCCACCTTTTGCTGCAGGTGAGCTTGAGGTAGTTGCAGGAGCAGCTACTGAGACAGAGCTGGTGGCAGGGCTTGTGCTTGGTTCAGGAGCTGACACTGAGGTCTTGTTCACTGACTGCATTTCAGTGATCAGTCGTTTTTTTCACAGCTTCAACAATTGCCATGTAACAGAACCCGAGGTTTTTAAATCTTGTGTCCAGGAATGTGCTGACAGCAAGACCATAAAAGGTTTCAATGGCTCTGAAACGGTGCTGGCATTGTGATGACAGCTCAGCATCTAGCTTGATACCTTGGCTCTCATGAGTTGCAGTTGATCTCCGAAGTAATGTAACCAGGGGTATCACTTTTGAAACTGAGGCATGTTTCTCTGTTGATATCTCTTTTGTGACTTCTTCGAATGGTCTCAGGGCATCAATGGAGAGACTTACCATGGACCAATCATCCTCACTCAAGCACAGTGAGCTCTTTCCACAAAGACTGTAGTACTGTACTGTAAGTACTGTAGTAACAGCTTCCTTTTGCTCAAGTAGTCTCTCAAACATGTAGAAGACAGAGTTCCACTGTGTTTCAACTGACTGTATCAGTTTGTGTTCTGGTAACCTTAGTTGTTTCTGAATTTCTGTGAGCCTCTCTGCTGCTCTTGTGCTGTGGTGAAAGAAAGCTATATAGCACTGCATTTCCGCTGAATGTCAAGAAGATCAGGGAGAGCCTTAAGGAGTTCTGGTTGGGGTGTGTTGTAATGTGCTTGTATACATTTGTGGTGTTGCCACAGTAACAAATCTGTTTCCTGCAAACATCGCAGGTTGCAGTGTTCTGATCTCATCTGTGAAAAATCTCCAAACGGCGCTCCTCTTCCACTCTACCATCATGCAGCCACAGAAGTGTGCTGTTCGCCTCGCAGTGAGTGAGTGTGAGTGTAGCAGTGGAGGGGGGAAACGGAGGAAAGGGGAGGGGCTAACTGAGCATGAGTGAAGTGAGAAAAGGGCGGTGTTGTACGGCCACGAGGAAGTCACTCTGTAAATGCCTGGAGTTGTACAGAAGAGAAACTGAAAATTAAGAATCGATCTCATCACACAAGTATCGATCAATACCCCGATACCAACGTTAGTATCGATACTGTGCCTGGGTGCTTGTGAGTATTGGCAAGCACGCATGCATGTGTCATGAAGTGTCTTTCCATTGGGCAAGACACCTCAAGTTCGTCAAACAGAGTGTCTCGACAACATGGCGTCCTTTGACGACACAAAATCCAAAGTGCAAAGAGAAGGTACAAAATATACACAGACTCATTTCATGCACACCAGCCACAGAATTAAGGTGCATTTTTGGGGGTGCAAGAATTCAACGTTTTAGCCCTTTCATCACCTATAACCAGGACACCGTATGATTCAGTCACATGGTGGAGGATTGGAAGATCAATGGCCTTACACATCTGGTGTGTGTGTGTGTGTGTGTGTGTGTAGTTGTGTACATGTGTGTGCGTGGGTGTAATGTTGTAATGGTAACGTTCAAAAGAGGAAGTGGGGATTCAGGGAAACATTGTGCTGACTGTGGGAATACCTACAATGATTCATACTGTACATTCCTGGTGTACAGGAGTGAAACCCTCACACAAGATTCATCTTTACACCATAGGGGCAGGTCATCCTCATCAGATGGATATTTCCCTTGATCTCCAGTGGAAACACAGGACTATATTTACTTAGATATACTTAGAAACACGTTCAGAGTTTCCTGAAAATTGTGTATTGTATTCTGGGTCCCATGGTCGCATCCTAAAAAGGAACTATGATGCATAACGAATATACAACATTCCTGTTACACCAAAAACATTGTTGCTACATGCCTTCACCAACTTAATGACACTGCGACCACGGAAGGAACTCGTACATTACTGTGTACTTACTTAGATTTCAGCATCACGATTCAATGACTACCGACACAATAGTTTTGTACAAACTAATTAATAATAAATTACTTTTGCATTTAACGCCTGTGTGTGTGCGCGTGTGCATACCTCTGACATCTGTGTGGCCGTGTTCCCCCTGGCCCCCAGCAGCACCATGGCCAGGGCCGAGGAGATGCTGAGAGGAGAGTAGAACACATTGCCCGTCTTGTTGTCCTCGGTGATCTTCTTGAACAACGCCAGGGAGAAGGTGGTGTTGGCCTCGGTCAAAGGGGTCGGTGATGCCATTGTGTCCTGATACACAAGAGCAACGAACCAGGAGCTTTGTTTACCATCTATCCTCCATGTCGGGCAAACATGCACCAGGACCACCAGGCACATGGAGATACAACTCATGGACAACAGAGCGATGATGTGTCTGAGTACCACCATTTAGATGGCCATGACAACAAACTTGTGGCTGTCATTCCAAATGCCAGCATTGTCAAGCAGTTGTTTTAAGATCATTTAACGTCAGCATCCAACATGTCAGGCTGTCCGACCTCTCACTCCGAAATGCGACACACTTTCAGTGTGTTTTACGCTTTACCCAATTCTAGTCAAACTCACTTTACATAAAGTTTACATCATGGATCATTCATTCAACAGCCTGTGGACTACTTACAGATAGGTGCGTTCCTGTCCCTGCCAAGTGATCTGCTGCTAAGAACGCAGAGCACAGACAGCAGCACACTGGTTCAGTCAATATCTGCGCCCTGCGTAAACGCCCAACATTTCGAGCCAAGCTCCACCTGTCTCTTCACTTCATAGACGTGGCCACGGCGGGCCTGGATGGGTTTCGGCCCGCCTACTGGTCAGTCTTGTCCGTAATGTCAGAGGCCACTTCCCTTGTTTACTCGTTCAATAAATGTGACGCATGAGTTCATGCAGTTTTGCGCAAGTTTAAAATGTTTCCGCGTAATTTGTCAGCTGTGATCAAATGCCTTTGAACGTTTCGTCCTCAAATCTACGAAATTCAAAATCCCAATACCCCCCTCCCATCTTCTGTTCAATCAAAGTGACTTTGCCCTCCCGGTCTTATTCTGTGCCAACATTTCTGGCTACGCCAGTCCAATCACCTTCTATCATTTAAGTTATTTCTCTTACCTAATGTGCCTTGTATGTTAAGATGCTGTTGTATATTGCCTTGATGTTTGTAAATGAATCAGCCTTCAATAAAATAAAATATAAAACAGTGCTTCACTTCCGCGTTGAGCTGCCTCGATCTCTGGGAAGCAGAGTGGGAAAAACATGAGGGTTGATCCTACACAGGTTTAAAAAAACATACAACACGATTTGAAATAATCAAGGGCTTTTCTATGTTTTCTAACTGCCTTGTCTTTCTTTTTTTTTTCTTCTTCAGGCGCAATAGACAGGGGTGCCGATTTGTCTTTTCGCAGTGTAGGGAGTTTTTCTGCTGGTATTCCTGAAGGGGGCAGCAAATAACTAGAAAATGTAATTCCACGCGAGGAATTACTTCTTAATGTTATCTCTGATTTTTTTGCGTTTTTAATCGCAAATATCTCAAAAAGTATAACATTTACAAAATGAAAAATACATAGCACTGCTACACGGAAGTAGACCTTTGTCTTACGGTTTGAAAGGCATCTCGAGTGTTGTTAAATATCTATCTTTACAATCTTTACTTAAGTCCGAAGGAATTAAATGAGATTTGACCACCAAATGAGTCTGAGTAATTATTACATTTTACACAAATAAGGCACCCGATTTATTGTCCCAATGCACCCCATGCTAATTCATTAGATAGTGGATAGTGGAATGCGTTGAGAACAAAATAACAAAAGAATGATCAATGAAAGTCAAAATCACTAACCCATGGAGGTCTGGATTCCGAATCAGACTCAAAATAAAAGCGGAAAAATCAGATCACAGGCTGATCCAACTTCTGTGGAAAATCCTCAAGACAATTCAAAATGAGGTGCAGTAGTGTGTGTGGCCTCCACATGTCTGTATGCACTCCCTACAACGTCTGGGCATGCTCCTGATGAGACGACAGACGTTCGTTCTCCTGCAGGATCTCCTCCCAGACCTGGATCAGGGCATCAGTCAACTCCTGGACAGTCTGGTGTGATGTGGCGTCCGTGGATGGATGGAGACATGATGTCCCAGATGTGCTCGATTGGATTCAGGTGTGGGGAACGGGCAGGCCAGTCCATAGCATCAATGGCTTTGTCATGCAGGAATTGCTGACACACTCCAGCCACATGAGGCCGAGCATTGTCATGCATGAGAAGGAACCCAGGGCCCACTGCACCAGCATATGGTCTAACAATGGGTCTGAGGATCTCATCCCGGTACCCATCCCGGTCTGTGCGGCCCACCAAGGATATGCCTCCCTAGACCATCACTGACCCACCGCCAAACCGGTCATGCTGGAGGATGTTGTAGGCAGCAGAACATTCTCCACAGTGTGTCCAGACTCTGTCATGTCTGTCACATGTGCTCAGTGTGAACCTGCTCTCATGCGTGAAGAGCACAGGGTGTCAATCGGGAATCTGACAATCCTGGTGTTCTGTGGCAAATGCGAATCGGGCTGCATGGTGTTGGGCTGTGAGCACAGGCCCCACTTGTGGACGTTGGGCCCTCAGAACACCCTCATGGAGTCTGTTTCTCAGTTTGAGACAGACAGACAGACAGACAGACGTACTTTAATGATCGCCGAGGGAAATTGCATTCGTTACAATACAATACTCCAGTGCAAAAAGAAAGAAGAGACAGACACTCTACGTATAGTAAAGTGTTAGGTTTATATTATATATTTATATATTCTATGTAAAATATAAACCTATGTAAGCAATATACAAAAAAATATATACATAAAGAAATATACATAAATGTACATACAACCAGGCATACACTAAGAGGTGATAGCATACACAAGGATGTAGCATGTCAGATTCTATTTTGTAAAAAAGACCAGTTGTGCATAGAGATGACCAGTTAAGCAGTGAAATGAAAAGGAATGACCAGTTATGCAATATGAATGAATAACCTGTTGTGCAGCAGAAACTATGATGAAAGTGACAAATTGTATAGTTTGATGTCCACAGGCAGGAATGATTTCCTATGTCGCTCTGTGGTGCATCTCGTTGAGAGGAGTCTTCTGCTGAAGGAACTCCTCCGCTGAGGCAGGGTGGAAAAGAGAGGGTGAGAGGCATTGTCCATGATAGTCCGTAGCCTGGACAGCATCCTCCTATCTGCCACGGTAGTTAGAGTGTCCAATTCCTCACCCACTACATCACCAGCCCTCTTGATGAGTCTATTAAGTCTATTGGTGTCCGCAACCCTCATCCCACTGCCCCAGCATGTGACAGCAAAGAAGATCGCACTGGCAACAACAGACTCATAGAACATCCTCAGCATTGTCCTGCAGATGTTGAAGGACCTTAGCCTCCTCAGAAAATAGAGTCGGCTTTGGCCCTTCTTGTAGACGGCCTCCATGTTCCTGGTCCAGTCCAGCTTGTTGTTGAAGTATACCCCCAGGTACTTGTACTCCTTAACAGTGTCGACAGGAACCCCGTGGATGAACACAGGGCCCACCGGTGTTTTGACCCTCCTTAGGTCCACAATGAGCTCCTTTGTCTTTGTAGCATTGAGCTGTAGATGGTTCAGCTCACACCAAGAGACAAAGTTGCCCACAACAGTCCTATACTCACCCTCATCACCCCCCTCAATACAGCCAACTATTGCGGAGTCATCAGAAAACTTCTGAAGGTGGCAGGACTCAGTGCAGTAGCTGAAGTCTGAGGTGGAGAGGGTGAAGAGGAAGGGAGAAAGGATCGTCCCTTGTGGGGCCCCAGTGTTGCTAACCACCCTGTCAGATACACAGTTCTGTAGGCCATAGACCGCGGAACGTGTTTGAACAAGGGGGGGCCACAATCGCAAGAGGGGGTCACCAAAATTTTAGGTCGGACATGATGCATAGCCGAGGCTATGCACGGTATACACGGACACGCACGTAATGCCATCAGTCATGTCAGCCAGTACAGAACAGCGCAGAATAAAATGCACAAGAAAGGTACCTCGGTGGTCGGTGGTAATGCAACTGAAACTGCTTGCTTGTACCAGTACTAAAGCACTATGAGAAACACTGAACACAGACAAGTGCACGTTCTGTGGTGCTTGGTCAGAGGAATGTATGGCAATATGCTTGCAGTTGTATCAGAGCTGGGCGCGCGCGCGTGTGTATATATGAGAGAGAGAGAGAGAGAGAGAGAGAGAGAATGCGGATGCACATGACTTTGCCAGGATGATTTTACTTTAAATGTCCAAACAGCCAACAACACTAATAACCCAAGTCCAAAATATGCCAGCACAGAAGTGCGCAAATTGCCAAAATAGTCAACACAGCACAGAAGGCTATAGCCTACATAGATGAATCAATGGTCAAAGCCCACAACATGCCAGCACATACCGGTAACTGTGCAGAATAAAATACTCAATCAGCCAACAATACACAATAAAAGCACCTCAGTAAGATGTTAACTCAACTTAAACTCGCTTGTATCAGTACAATGCAGTATAAAAACATTGAACAAAGAAGAGTGCACACGGCGGTGCTAACCATTAAAACTTCCCAAAGGCCTGCCTGCGTCTCTCATTGGCCTGCACGAACTCCTTAGCGATGGCTGTAATGTCAGTGTCCTCCAGAATGTCACGGTGAATATGGCAGTTCATCAAGTCATTCAGTCTTTTTTGTGTCATTGTGGATCGGAGGTATGATTTGAGTCGACGAAGTGTGGAAAACGAACGCTCTGCTGATGCCGTACTGACTGGGATGGTGAAAAAAAGTTTCAGAAGTTTGTGTACTTCGGGCAGCAGGCCTTTTGCGACAGGAACATCATTCATTGCATTGCTTATGACTCTCACTGACAGTTTGTCATTTTGAAGTGTAGATGTCTTAATCGTGTCTGGCAACATGCACAACTGTGCGCAGAGTTGATCAAAGTCAAAATCTTTGTATAGAGACGTAATGGATGATGGGAGTGTCACCTCATCCCCGTTCCCAGCTGTCACTAGTAGCCTCTCTATGTCCACCACTACTCCGAGATCACGCTGGTCGAAGCGCCTATCCAGCTCATTGTCAATGATGTCCAACACCTCAAAATACTGCTTCCTGAAGTATTGTGATGCACTATCAAACAGGTTGTATGACCTCCAAACTTTTTAGGCAGTCTTGGTTGCCTCCTGGGTAGCTGGGGGGCGCTCAGTCAGATCGGTAGATTCCTCACTAACTGACTTGAAGAAGCTGTCAAATTCCTTGTCCGATCGTTGCCTTTGGATGAAAGCCTGTGTCAGAGTGATTGCGCTTTGCGCATCTTGCAGCACTGTGTTGGTATCATAGGCTATTCCACGCCACCGACAATCTCCGCAGTCTACCACAATCACTACTTCTTCCGCGCGATTTTCAGTGCTGGGCCTACATTTTGCAACATTCACGCATGACGTGTGATGTGAAAAATATTGGTTTAGGAAAACGCTTGATTAAATTATTACAGCATGGGTTGTGTTTAAGTTTGATCTTGTCGACAGGTTTTGACTTGAAAAAAAACTTGCAGGCCAACATTTTTTTTTTTTTTTAATAATCATTTCAAAAAGTTACCCGGGCCACGGCCCCCCTGGCCCGGCCGCTTCCGCGGTCTATGCTGTAGGTATAGAAACTGTGGTCTGCCCATCAGCTAGTCAACAATCTGGACACCAAGGGGGCATCAACCTGCATCGCCGCCATCTTCTCACCTAGGAGACCCGGCCGTAAGGTGTTGAAAGCACTGGAGAAGTCAAAGAACATGACTCTCACAGTGCTCGCCGGCTTGTCCAGATGAGAGTAGACTTTGTTCAGCAGGCAGATGATGCAGTCCTCGACTCCCAGGCTGGGCTGGTAGGCGAACTGCAGCTGGTCCGAGAAGTGTCTGACCATTGGCCTAAGCTGGTCCAGAACGAGCCTCTCCAGGGTCTTCATGATATGTGACGTCAGGGCCACCGGTCTGTAGTCCTTAGGGCTGCTGGGGCGCAGCGTCTTTGGGACAGGAACGAGGCAGGACGTCTTCCACATCAGAGGGACCTTTTGGAGGTGCAGGCTCAGGTTGAAGACATGATTAAGTACTCCACACAGCTGGGGGACACAGGCTTTAAGTACCCTGGGGAACACTCCACACATCCCTTGTGTTGTTTTTCTGGAGCTTCTTCTCCAGCTTCCTCCTATATCTGTCTTTTGCCTCCTTAATTTTGACCTTGAGTGCCTGTACTCTCCTCAGCTCAGCCAGGTTGCTCTCTCTGAACGCCCTCTTCTTGTCGTTCAGGATGGCCTTGATGTCCTTGGTGATCCAAGGTTTGTTGTTTGCGTAACAGGTGACTGTCGACGCAGGGACATAGCAGTCTACACAGAAGACAGTTAATGTAGTCCGTTATGCACTCTGTGAGCCCATCAATGTCCTCCCCGTGAGGCTCACAGAGTGCAGGCCAGTCCGTCACCTCAAAACAATACTGCAGTGCCTCGTAAGATTCCTCCGACCACTTCCTCACAGTCCTTGTGGTCACAGGCTTCCTCTTCACCAGAGGCACATAGCAGGGTTTGAGGTAAACCAGATTGTGATTCGACCTGCCCAGAGGGGGGAGAGAAGATTAGATTTATGCCTCCTTAATGTTGGCATACATCAGGTCCAGGGTCCTCACCCCTCTGGTAGGACAGCTCATATATTGCTTAAAAGTCGGTAGAACTCTATCCATGGTGACGTGGTTAAAGTCCCCCGACATGATGATGAGGGCACTGGGGTGTTTAGTTTGAAGTTTAGAGACAGTGGTGTGTAAGGTGCCGCAGGCAGCTGATGGGTTAGCAGTGGGAGGGATGTACACCATGATGATGATGACGTGCGGGATCTCCCTAGGGAGGTGGTATGGACGTAGTCCAACGGCCAACACTTCGGTATCTGGGCTACAGATCTGTTCCTTAATACAGATGTGACCAGGATTGCACCACCTGATATTAACTAGAACGGCGAGCCCCCCGGGGCGTCAAGCTAAAGCTTCAATTGGAACCTAGGAAACTACAACTAGATTGTGCATTCCTATGCAGATTATCAAGAGTTGTATTCTGACTCAGATAGGGAACATATCATTTATAAAAATAAAAATAAAACATTTATAACATGTGTTTGTATGCCAAGGCACTGGGCAGCAATTCAAATTGTGCGGTCAAACAATGAATTACAATGCAAATACAAGCTGGTGGGTCATTTCATAACATGACACTCAATTGGGCGGTTTTGCGATGTATTTTGCGGGCAAAAATGGGTTTGGGCGGGTGGATAACATTTGGGCTGGTTTAGCATCAAATCGGCGGTTTTTCGTAGCCAAAACACCGACAAACAAGACAAACATCTCTCTGTGCTGACACAATCAGTAGAAGCCTCTATGTTCAGAGCTGGGGCTGGTTCAACGTAACGTTGCGTCTGGAACCACATCCTGAGCAGGGGTGGGAAAAATGGCTACAATTTTGCAACTAATTATTCTTAATCTGCACATCAGAATCTTGCGGTTTTCAGTGGCTACAATGTTGCAACAAATTATTCTAACTCATCAGAATGTTGCGGTTTTCTGTGGCTACAATGTTGCATCAACTAGAACTAGAGCAACTCGCGTGAAGATGGCAGTGTGGGCAGTCTGACCTCTGTCGTGGCTTCTGAAAAGTAGTGGCTCATGCCGTCAAGCACAAAATAGTCATATCATAACAGACAACATGACGAGGGTTAAGAATCATTTTGCATTTAATGCTGCATACAAGTGACATACGGCTAAAATTGCAACACATTGAACCATATTAAATGGTTAAAAAAAAAAAAAAAAAAGGCAGGTTTTTGTGCAATCTTGCGGTTTTTGAGGAGGTTTTGGGCTGGAAAACCTTGCTGGCATCTGGCAACCCTGTCCTAGAGTCCTATAGAGAGGGAGGGCGGGACAATCACAGCTGACCTATCGGTGGCTTGCCCGGGGATAGGGGGCGGGGCTCTGCGTTGAGCGCATGGAAACATTGGGATGGATGCCTCCTCTCTCTCTCTCTCTCTCTCTCTCTCTCTCTCTCTCTCTCTCTCTCTCTCTCTCTCTCTCTCTCTCTCTCTCTCTCTCTCTCTCTCTCCTCTCTCTCTCTCTCTCTCTCTCTCTCTCTCTCTCTCTCTCTCTCTCTCTCTCTCTCTCTCTCTCTCTCTCTCTCTCTCTCTCTCTCTCTCTCTCTCTCTCTCTCTCTCTCTCTCTCTCGAGTTTGGCTCTCTCACTCTTTCCCTCTCTCACTCTCAAATAAAAAGGACAGTCGCTGCGTGGAAAAGCCAGACACAGGCCGGGTGATAAATACATTATTGAATTATCAGGAAATGAGCTTATAAAATGTCACTCATGACGCTGTTCAGCTACAATGTGAGGTGTCTTTTTTTTACACAAAACATCGGGCAGCGCTTTGGGTCACGCTGCCTTTTTGTTTGGTGAACTACAACGTTTTGTAATACAATTTCGCCCCCTGGTGGAACACACACACACACGCACGCACGCACGCACGCACACACACACACACACACACACACACACAGTGAAAGCAAAGGCAAAAGAAAAAGTGTTATTTCTCGGACCGTCTTGATAAGTGAAACTAACATTTAACAGCTTATGAACCGGCCTCCCTCTATATCTGGGCAGAGCAGCTTCGCATCACATCACATCGTCTACCGCAGGGGTGTCAAACTCATTTTGGTTCAGGGGCCACATACAGCGTAATGAGATGTCAAGTGGGCCGCACTAGTGCAATCACAACAGAATTACCTATACATAACAGTCATGCTTTTCCCTTTTTTTTCATGCAAAGACGTACAAGTACAGTAATCTTCATATTTAATGAAATATCCTTTTACAAAACATATCATGAACAACCTCAGATTTAAGGTTTCCACAAGATGTTGTATTTTCGCCATGATGAGTCTCATAGTGGCGCCGGATATTATATTGCTTGAGCACCGACACTTGTTAATTACCCATCAAGCACACAGGTTTCCCACTCAATGATAGAATAGCATTGTATTAAGAATTTCGAGTTTGTGTCTTTTATGCATTTTTTTTACTTTCAAAATTCATCCAGCGGGCCGGGTTGAGCCCCCTATCAGGCCGGTTTTGGCCCGCGGGCCGTATGTTTGACACCCCTGGTCTACCGCTTATCCGGGGTCGGGTCGCGGGGGCAACAGCTCGAGAAAGGGACCCCACACTTCCCTTTCCAGGGCCACATCAGCCAGCTCTGACTGGGGGATCCCGAGGCGTTCCCAGGCCAGTGTGGAGATATAATCTCTCCACCTCGTCCTGGGTCTTCCCCGTGGTCTCCTCCCAGCTGGTTGTGCCCGGAACACCTCCATAGGGAGGCGCCCGGGGGGCATCCTTATCAGATGCCCGAACCACCTCAACTGGCTCCTTTCCACGCAAAGGAGCAGCGGCTCTTCTCCGAGTCTCTCCCGGATGACTGAGCTCCTCACCCTATCTCTAAGGGAGACGCCAGCCACCCTCCTGAGAAAACCCATTTCGGCCGCTTGTACCCGCGATCTCGTTCTTTCGGTCATGACCCAACCTTCATGACCATAGGTGAGAGTAGGAACAAAGATAGACCGGAAGATCGAGAGCTTCGCCTTCTGGCTCAGCTCCCTCTTCGTCACAACGGTGCGGTAGAGCGAATGCAAAACCGCCCCCCGCTGCTCCGATTCTCCGGCCCATCTCCTTCTCCATCCTCCCTTCACTCGTGAACAAGACCCCGAGGTACTTGAACTCCTTCACTTGGGGTAAGGACTCATTCCCTACCCGGAGTAGGCAATCCACCGGTTTCCTGCTGAGAGCCATGGCCTCAGATTTAGAGGTGCTGATCCTCATTCCAACCGCTTCACACTCGGCTGCGAACCGATCCAGTGAGTGCTGAAGGTCACAGGCCGATGATGCCATCAGGACCACATCATTTGCAAAAAGCAGCGATGAGATCCCTAGCCCACCGACCTGCAACCTCTCCTCCCCCCGACTACGCCTCGATATCCTGTCCATGAAAACCACAAACAGGATTGGTGATAAAGCGCAGCCCTGGCGGAGGCCAACCCCCACTGGAAACGAGTCCGACTTACTGCCGAGAACCCGGACACAGCTCTCGCTTTGGGTGTACAGAGATTGGATGGCCCTGAGAAGTGCCCGCCTCACTCCATACTCCCGCAGCACCTCCCACAATATCTCCCGGGGAACCCGGTCATACGCCTTCGCCAGATCTACAAAACACATGTAGACCGGATGGGCATACTCCCAGGCCCCCTCCAGGATCCTTGCGAGAGTGAAGAGCTGATCCGTTGTTCCACGACCAGAACGGAATCCGCATTGTTCCTCCTCAATCTGAGGTTCGACTATCGGCCGAACCCTCCTTTCCAGCACCTTGGAGTAGACTTTACCAGGGAGGCTGAGAAGTGTGATGCCCCTGTAATTGGCACACACTCTCTGGTCCCCCTTTTTGAACAGGGGGACCACCACCCCCGTCTGCCACTCCCTCGGCACTGTTCCCGACCTCCATGCGATGTTGAAGAGACGTGTCATCCACGACAGGCCCTCCACACCCAAAGCCTTCAACATTTCTGGACGGATCTCATCAACCCCCGGGGCTTTGCCACTGCGGAGTTGTTTGACTACCTCAGTGACTTCCACCAGGGAAATTGACGACGATCCCCCATCAGCTTCCAGCTCTGCCTCTAACAAAGAGGGCGCGTTAGTCGGATTCAGGAGTTCCTCAAAATGCTCCTTCCACCGCCCGATTACCTCTTCAGTTGAGGTCAACAGCGTTCCATCCTTGCTGTAAACAGCTTGGATAGTTCCCCGTTTCCCCCTCCTGAGGTGACGGACATTACGCCAGAAGCACTTTGGCGCCGACCGAAAGTCCTTCTCCATGGCTTCTCCGAACTCCTCCCACACCCGCTGCTTTGCCTCTGCCACAGCAGAGGCCGCCGCCCTCCGGGCACTTCGGTACCCTGCAACTGCCTCCGGAGTCCCCCGGGATAACATATCCCGGAAGGACTCCTTCTTCAGTCGGACGGCTTCCCTGACCACCGCTGTCCACCACGGTGTTCGAGGGTTACCGCCCCTTGAGGCACCCAAGACCCTGAGGCCGCAGCCTCCCACTGCAGCTTCAGCCATGGAGGCTTTGAACATCGACCACTCAGGTTAAATGTCCCCAACCTCCACAGGGATGCCAGAAAAGCTCCGCCGGAGGTGTGAGTTGAAGGTCTCTCGGACAGGGGCCTCCTCCAGACGTTCCCAGTTCACCCGCACTACCCGTTTGGGCCTACCAGGTCTGTCCCGAGTCTTCCCCCACCCCCTGACCCAACTCACCACCAGATGGTGATCGGTTGACAGCTCCGCCCCTCTCTTCACCTGAGTGTCCAAAACATGCGGCCTCAGATCTGATGATACGATTACAAAATCGATCATCAACCTTTGACCTAAGGTACTCTGGTACCATGTACACTTATGAGCAACCTTATGTTCGAACATGGTGTTTGTTATGGACAGTCCATGACTAGCACAGAAGTCCAATAACAGACGACCACTCGGGTTTAGATCCGGGAGGCCGTTCCTCCCAATCACGCCTCTCCAGGTGTCTCCATCATTTCCCACGTGCGCGTTGAAGTCCCCCAGCAGAACTATGGAGTCCCCTACTGGAGCCCCCTGCAGGACTCCATTCAGGGTCTCCAAGAAGGCCGAATGCTCCGAGCTGCTGTTCGGTGCATACGCACAAACAACAGTCAGAGTTTTCCCCCCCATAACCCGTAGGCGTAGGGAGGCGACCCTCTCGTCCACCGGGGTAAACTCCAACGTAGCGGCGCTCAGCCGGGGGCTTGTGAGTATCCCCACACCCGCCCGGCGCCTCACACCTTGGGCAACTCCAGAGAAGAATAGAGTCCAACCCCTATCCAGGAGTACGGTTCCAGAACCGAGACTGTGCGTAGAGGAGAGCCCCACCAGATCTAACTGGTAGCGCTCCGCCTCCCGCACCACCTCCGGCTCTTTCCCCCTCAGGGAGGTGACGTTCCACGTCCCCAGAGCCAGCCTTTGCTGCCCAGGTCTGGTCCGTCGAGGTCCCTGACCTTCACTGCCACCCATCTGACAGTGCACCCGACCCCAGCGGTTCTTCCTGTGAGTGGTGGGCCCACAGAATAGAGAGGGGGGGGGTTCCACGTTGCTTCTTCGGGCTATGCCCGGCCGGGCTCCGTGGCAAACCCGGCCACCAGGCGCTCGCTGACGGGCCCCCCTTTTGGGCCTGGCTCCAGATGGGGGCCCCGGGCTTCCTCCGGGCAGGGTCTCTCCTCCTCTTAATTGTTCTTCCATTAGAGTCCTTTTGAACCATTCTTTGTCTGGCCCTTCGCCTGAGACCAATTTGCCATGGGAGACCCTACCAGGAGCACAAGGCTCCCGACAACACAGCCCTCAGGTTCATAAGGACACCCAAACCCCTCCACCACGGTAAGGTCATGGTTCTCGGAGGAGAGAGCAGCTTCGATTAAAGAAAAAGGGAAACACAGGTTGTATGGATTTGTATATAAATAGCCCTATCGATAGTTTACAACGAGACAGAATGCCTGTACCACAGTCTACTGCTCACACTTTCCTTCCTGAGGAGAATGAGAGATAAGGTTCCTTTCCACTGCTTACGTCCGCATGTTAACCTGGTAAACAAGGGCCCCCGTTCCGTCCTATCAAACGTTATTTTGTGGGTTGAAAAAAAAACATCAAGTGGGAGAGAGGAACAGTTACCAGCCCCATTCGAGAAGAGACACCATGCATGAATGATCCAGATGTGAAAACATTTGTTTTTGATGTGAAACATTACATGAGGCGATCCTCTTTGGTTACATCCATACAATAGGATGGAAGAAGAGATAGACTGCCAAAAGGAGAGTACAGAGTAGACAACACGCCCCCCCCCCCACTCTCACCCCACCTATCCCAGACTGAAACCTTACACAGCCCACACACACAGCCAATCCTCTCACTGTTCTCAACAGTTTGACCACTCAACGTGGGTTTTATGATATGTTAAGTATAAGTAAGTGTGTGTGTGTGTGTGTGTGTGTGTGTGTGTGTGTGTGTGTGTGTGTGTGTGTGTGTGTGTGTGTGTGTGTGTGTGTGTGTGACATGAGAACAAAGAACATTGCATACTGCCTTGCTGCCATCTACTGGTGAGTTTGGAGTTTGAACTGGATTCAGATAACCAATTCAAAAGTGAAATACCGGTTTGTTCTTCTTTTCCAATGTTCTTTGTTCTCATATCCCCCCCCCCCCCCCCCCCCCCCCCCCCCCCCCCCCCCCCCCCCCCACACACACACACACACTAGTACAGATAGTTGTGTCTATAGATGTGTGTGGTCTGACTACATTGAATGGCAAAACATGAAAATAACCTCCAACTCAAAAGTGAAATACCTGTTTTTAGATGCATTGCATTAATCCTATAGAGATACAACAGGACATTGCAATACAATGTGATGTGAAGTCCTTGAACATTGATCTAAAATGTGCAAAATGCGCGCTCTTAAAATATATATTTTAATATTGTTATCCTACTCATCTCAACCCCAATACATGTGTATGCGCATCAAACCATCAAACGGTCAGATGCGCGCAGGACGCACGTCGGCGTCACGCGGTGTCGACCTGTGGACGCGCGGCGCATGGCGCCCTCGTCTGGGGCCGCCCGGTCCTCGCAGCGTCCTGACGGGCTCTCTGTTATCTCAGCTCCACCGTAACGCCATTGGGGGCTGACGGGGATGCGGAAAGGAAAGCAGCACACGGTGTGTCGGGCCGTGTCGTGATTCTACGCTGCGTCGGTTCGGCGGTGATCACGGTCCCCGGGAGCAGCGGCTCGGCGGTGAGTTTGGACCCGGACGGGAGCTGTGGAGACGCGGCGGTGTTCCTAAGCGATCATGCGGTGACTTTAGCGTTGTGTGTTCGCTGGTTGGCGTACTTGTGTGTGGGGGGAAAGGCTAGCTCGTTAGCCGGGCATAGCTCGTTAAAACATGTCATGCTTTTGTGTGAAAAGACCAGTTTTGTCTTCATAGAGCAATTGAATCATGGATCGGCTATTCTGATGGCACAATAGAAATCAGTCTCCACACCGGCCGGCTGAGGTGGTCATGCTGCTGTGCTGCAGAAGCATGACTACAATCTTGCACAGTTCCCCCAACTTTTATGAAGTTGCGTTGTGTTGCTGTAAGTGTCGCCCCTTTACACCACTCCGCATCACATTTGTGGATTAGTGCATCCTATTCCATCTTAGTAGTGGGATAGTGGGCTCCGGTTCCCCAAATCGTGCCGCGGAGATGTTTCCCGGTGAGTTGATAGCTCAGTGTTGGCCTGCTGGCCGAGGTGGAGGTCGACACACGGGGACCAGTTGTCCCACCGTTCTGCTGCAGGGCTTGAGGAACCACCGTGTGTTAAACCCACCTGCCCTGGAAGAACCCGCAAGAACAGGAGACGGGGAGCCTCCAAACACTCCTGTCTGCTCCACGCTGCAGCCTAACATGCAGAATGAATTATGAATTGCACTCAGTTCAAAGTGTCAATAATTCATCTTCCCTCGAAGTCTGTTGCCCTAATTTTACTACATCATCGACAATAGACTCCATAGACGTGATCACGTGGTGAATGATTAAATGTCAGCCATGTTTGCTGCACATACACTTGCGTGCCGATATTCAGTGGCTGTTCCTTTTTGTTTGCTTTGCTTGTGTCCTGCAGGCCTGACAGTCTGTGAGCGTGCTGAACACACAGAGGGGTGTTTCCCAGCGGGGGTCCACTCAGTCCCTGCTAGCCAGCTCGGCGTATAGCAGCGCTCTCAGGTGGGAGCGGGGGGCCCACTCTGACGGAGAGAGGTAGCCCCGCCCACTGCGAGGAGAGGGTGGGGTTTGTTGCTTGTGGACGATGGCATCACCCTTCGTGCCGGTCCCCATGCCCGTGGAGCGGGGCCCGTGTGGCGGTGGCGGCGGCGGCGGCAGCGCCGCCAGCAGCAAACTACGGCGCCCACCGCGGGCCTCCTCCCTGGGCAGCGTCTCCGGCAGCGCGTCCGAGTCCTCGCCATCCGGCGGCGGCGGCGGTCGGGACCGCGGCCGGGCAGGGGGGCCGGAGGGCCGCGGGAGCCGGAGCAGGACGCCGTCGGCCCCCCGGAGCCCCACGCCGCGGGCCCGGGTGAACGGCGGCGGCGGCTGCCTGGAGGCCTCGGTGGAGTACTCCACCTGCCCGCGCTCCGCCTCGGACCCGGCCGGCGCCCGGCCCGTCGCCCCCACCCTGCTGGGCTACGAGGTGATGGAGGAGAGGGCAAAGTTCACGGTAGGACGGCCCGGACCCCCGTTCACCCGTTCACCCTTTCACCTGTTCACCCTTTCACCCGTTCACCTGTTCACTCTAGCTGGGGTTTCTTCTGTCTAGTGAGCCTGTTACTATTACATGACAATGACATGGCAGTCAAGCACCGTCAACACAAAAACATAAAGGTTATAGACTCATTTTTATGCATTGATTTGAATAATTCAGTACGGTGCAGTTTTATGAGTGACCTTTTTAGATATATGTTTAGATTTATGACTACTACTGTTGCTAGACGTTGCACATCAGATAGTAATGCTACTTTAATATGAAAGCTATTTGACTCTCATCTCTCTATAGATATCTCTCTGTACTCTAATTGTATTAGGTGTCAACCAAGAATAGGTTTGTGGCATCAAGAGGCGTTTCCCCCCATCAGTACACACTATGACTCAGGCCTTGGCAGCGCAGAGCAACCTCTTCCAGCAGAATGGGACAGAGGAACGGAGTGTGTGTGTGTGTGTGTGTGTGTGTGTGTTTCTTTTACACAGAGTGCTTTTCCTACTGGGTGTAGAAAGCTGAGGCACCGAGAGATTTCTGCTGAGGGGGGGGAGAACATATATTTGTGTCAGGATGCAGCCCCTCCCTTTGTCCACAGCCTGGGAATAAAAGACAGGGAGGCGTCCCGGCATTTGATCTGGAGTACAATGCTGTGGAGACCAGTGTTAATGTCAAGAGAGCCTCAGTGTGTGGACTTGAACTCCTGAGGGATCTTCGTTTTAAGAAGGGCTCTATTGTTTGCTCATCATTGATTCATATTAATGGATGATCTAATGTAATGCCTAACGTGAAGCTCTGTCATGGCATCCAGGAACTCTGTGATGCATGTGGCTCCTGTTTGTTTGGCTGCTATGACGCTGTGTTCTCGCCTCCTTCTTGCGTCTCTTCCCTGCCTTTCATCTGACTGTTCATCGTTCTTTTGTCTCCTAAAATCATTCAATTGTTTGTGTCATTCAGGAGACTATTTTATCCAAAATGACTTGCAGGATTGGATTCAGATGCATGTCATTTTTAGGAGCAGAGAGGACATGTTGCTGAAGGATGTATACCCTTAACCACAAGACTACACTGTTCTGCACATCTAAAGCTCTTGAGCGCTGCATGAACCACTAACTGCTAACTGATGCGAGGGGCGAAGGGAAGTGTGTCTTGGTTGAGTTCCTGTGTCGTTTGCCAGTCTTAACCTGATGTCTCATGTTTGTGTTTCTTGGTTTAAGGTGTACAAGGTCCTGGTCAGGAAGTCCCAAGACGAGAGCTGGGTGGTGTTCAGGAGATACGCTGACTTTGCGCGGCTCAACAACAAGGTGGGTCCATCATGCTTGTGTTTGTCTTGGCCCTCTCCAGCAGGATGGAGCCTCACCTCAGGGGTGTACAAGTAGGGGTCGGTGTGGCTCCTCCAGTTAACTATGGATCTGTAGGCATGCCAGTGCCCAAAATTAACGTTGTGACCTGGTATTGCACCTCAGTGGTAAACGTCTGTGTTATAACACCAGTCTGGTGCGAACAGGGGACATAGTGTGATATTGGCTGTGATTCACAGCTCTGTCAGATGCCGACCATGGAGTCTAAATATGAGCTTCAGACCTCTTTGCACACAAAGGTAAATCGGATCAGATTTTCACGGCTCGGTACCGTTCACACCAAGTCTGATGCAAGTTGTTGTTCTCAGCGGAGGAACTGAAAAGCCTGCCTCCCCGCATTAGGTCAGTGGCACTTGGATAAAAGCTGGCGTCAGAATATGCCTGACATCACAAGATATAAACGGATAGCTTCTACCCACTCCCCTGCTTGTCAAGTGCCTGCCGCAATCATCTGGAGACGCACAGCGGCCTGGCGTCCCGTTCCCCGGCCAGGGGCCCTGCGTGAACTCTGATTATTTTATTCACGGCCAAGCGTTTATGACGGGACTTATCAACATGCCCTTGGCGGCCGCGGCTCGCATGTGGTCCTATGATATGAAATGATATGCGACACAATCTCTCCAATCTGTGCGATATGGCTCCTTATTGAGGCACGGCCCCGGCTGCTTGTGTTTCTTCTGAACGCGCTGGCTGCTGAATGAGTCTGTCTCTGATCGGGGCCCTTTTGATCCAGAAGCAAATCAAAATTGAAACCAAAAGTGGGGTCTGTGTGCTGTTGACCGGCACATGAAACAGGGCTGCTTACTTCTTTAATCAGATAAACCAGAGTATTTAACGGATCAACCGCGTTGTGCTCAAGTGTGCTAGCGGCCCTGGATATGAATGAATGTGTTTATTATTTTGTTTTAATGATCAATATGGATTGCAAGGGCGCTGCGTTAGGACTGTCCTTGCGCTGCCTTCATTGTGTGTGAGTGATGAGGTGAGCCGTGGGCCCACAAAGACCCACTGTTCCCACGGCTGGTTCTGTGCCAACCCAAGAGGGCCAGGCCCGCGTTGACCAGATGAATAATGCTGCGTATTGTGGACCACCGCATATTTTCATTATGATAGCAATGGAGATACGACGCGGCCGATGGCAAACGTGGATGATTTATGTGAATGTTCAGCTCAAGCTCTGGGAGCTCGACTGCTGACCTGACATTTTGTGCAGCGCTATTCATGTGGGCTGAATGGCGTTGGACGGTGGAGGTATCGTCCCAGCAGGTTGAACTCCTCTGGGATTGAATAGGATCACGAAGGCCATGTGTCTTCTCTCTGGTTCTTCTCTCCAACGCTGGGTACAATGACGGCGTCCTGACGCACTTCTCCGTGTCTCACGCCGCATTCGCCACCTTCGCGTCTTTGTTGTGTTCAGAAGTAATCTGCTCACAATCAGCTCTGTGCGGGGAAATGTCAGTCGGGTCCTTTGAGTCCTTTTGAATCCTTGTGGTCCCTGTGTGTCCTGTGCGAAACACAAGCTTGTGTTGTTCACACAACACAGGTTTGTGTTTTGAGTGTTGTCCGTGCAGTTATTCTCCGTCCCAGAAAAATCACCACACACACACAGTCACACACACACACACACACACACACACACACACACGCGCAATCTACAAACATGGCCCTCGGGGGGCTTTTGTCCAAAGCAGCACTTTAGCATACGCCCCTGAGTTTTACTCCCCCCTGGTTGTCAGGAAGAATTCAGTCCTCGTAATTCTCAACCACCCAGGCACACGCGATGCAGCCCCAACGGCCGTAGAATCGTTACCGACGGCACAGATATCAGCTGCGCACGGTGGGACCAGAGCCCACCGGCCTCCGGCTGCCAGAAGCAAACTAGTACCGGGACACACACACGCACATGAGAGGATGGATACCCAACCCCAGCCCGACGGACCGTGTCGGGTTCGGACAAATATGTCGAAGTTGTGCTCGGGTTCGGGTCGGGCTCGGTCACATCTGCGCGTTTTGAATTTAGTAATTTACCCGCGCATGTTGCGCTCATCTGTTTGTTGACTGATTTCCAAATGCCTTGCAGTTGCTTAATAAAGACGGGCTTTCATAAACACAGACGTTAAGTGCGTCATTAGTATGAAAATAAATAGACTTAATCTGTGTCGGGTTCGGACATAAAAAGCTTGATGCCTGTCGGGCTCCGGGTCGGGTTCAGTTACTGTTCTGTCAGACGCGGGCCGTGCCCGGACAGAAAATTCCTGCCCGATCCGCACGCATGCACACACACACACACACACACACACACACACACACACACACACACACACACACACACACACACACACACACACACACACACACACACACACACACACACACACACACACACACACACACACACACACACACACACACACACACACACACACACACACACACACACACACACGCGCGCGCGACACGCCCGGCGCCTACTCTTCATCAAGCAATGGGACCTCTTCATCAGCTCCAGAGTCTGTCTGCCTGTGCCGCATGCGTACCTGTATGACGGTGGATGGATGGACAGAGATGTCATGCACGCACACACAAAAACACACACGCAATCATTAGACCGCAGACCCTCTCGCTCTCTGCCAAAGCTGTAAACCGCATGCAGTAAAGCTCGGTTTTGCACACTCGATTTTTTTTTTTTTTACAACGTTCAACGTTTTTTTACAATGTTTGTTGTAACATGCCTGTTCTCAGGATGTTATTAATATGAGGCATGACCTCAACGACGAAGCAGTTCTGACATGAAGATTGTGAGTGTTTTATATGTTTTGCTAAAGCTTTGAGGGGGTTTTTGGGGGTGTTTTGTTTTTTTGCTCTGAGAAGTAGTGAACCACACTGCGATGCAGACGACACCCACTGCCTGCTGTGGACCCGCAGCACCCAGGGGTGGCAGGCGGTCGCCCCGCTCTCTGATCCACCTCAGTCGCCCTCGACCGCATATAATGTTGACACGGGCTGCGCCCTCGAGAACCGTTCAAAACAGAACGGTTCCTTCTCCTCCTCCGAGGTCACGTGACTTGGCCCTGCGCCCTCGACACTCAGGGTGCTGAGGACCGGAACGAAAACCGGTCTGCTGTCGGGCCTGGGCCCAGGGTGGTGTGTGTGTGTGTGTGTGTGTGTGTGTGTGTGTGTGTGTGTGTGTGTGTGTGTGTGTGTGTGTGTGTGTGTGTGTGTGTGTGTGTGTGTGTGTGTGTGTGTGTGTGTGTGTGTGTGTGTGTGTGTGTGTGTGTGTGTGTGTGTGTGTGTGTGTGTGTGTGTGTGTGTGTGTGTGTGTGTGAATCAGGAGGATGTGTCTGTTTCTCCCTCGGGGGGCACGCGTGCGCTGTCTGCCTTGCCTGTGGTCCCCCCCCACCTATGTTCTGTTGTCACGGTGTGTAGTTGGTTTGTTCTGTCGATGCGCGGAGCCCGGCTCACATCTGTCCTCGTCACGACGGAACACGGCGCCGCAGCTGGAAACACGAACGCACCGCGCATCGTACCGTCGCGCGTAGAACGGCCGCTCACGGTGGGTTCCCTGTGTGGTGCGTGTGCAGCTGAAGGAGATGTTCCCTGTGTGTGTGCGTGTGCAGCTGAAGGAGATTTTCCCTGTGTGTGTGCAGCTGAAGGAGATGTTCCCTGTGTGTGCGCGTGTGCAGCTGAAGGAGATGTTCCCTGTGTGTGTGTGTGTGCAGCTGAAGGAGATGTTCCCTGTGTGTGTGCGTGTGCAGCTGAAGGAGATGTTCCCTGGGTTCCGCCTGTCGCTGCCTTCCCAAGCGCTGGTTCAAGGACAACTACGACGCCGACTTCCTGGAGGCGCGGCAGAGGGGCCTCCGGGCCTTTCTGGAGAACCTGGTGGCACACAAGGACATCGCCGACTGGTGCGTGCGTGCGTGTGTGCGTGCGTGTGTGCCGTGCATGCGTGCTTGTTTTTACACATGCCGTATACACATGGACATGGTTTAAAACACTATTCCCTTGAATTTATTGTGTTTTTCTTGCATTTATTGAAGTCCTCCAACCCCACACACACACACACCCACCACCCCCCCCCTATGCATGCTCTCACTGGCTATATAATCTCCTCGCCCCCTCAGGATGTCCGTCCGTTTAGTTCCGTTACTATTTAATGTGATGTTCATGTCTCTCGCCCTCTCAGCCTTCGGTGAGAGAGTTCCTGTGCTTCGACGACCCCCCCCGGCCCCTTTGACAGCCTGGAGGAGAGCCGGGTAAGAGAGAGAGAGTGTGTGTGTGTGTGTGTGCGTGCGTGCGTGCATGTGTGTGCGTGCCCCGCCCACGCACATCTCCTCCGCTTTCAGCAAAGTGAATCTGAAGTGAGTCTGGTTTCAGGATCGAGTTCCTTTTCACCACCACACCCCCCGGTCCCCGGTCACTCTCTCTCACTCTCTCTCCCCGACGAGCAGCAGACCACCCGGACTGCAGACCCCCCCAGGCTGCACACCCCCCAGGCTCCAGCAGGCCGGCCTGCGTCCCACTTTAACGGCCGTCAAGCGCCTCGCTCGGCCCTGCGCTCTCGTTAGCCAACCGCCTCCCGCGTTCCCCTTCGTTCTCGTCCACTGCGTCCACGTTCTCCAGGGGGGGGGTTCTGCAGCGGTACGCGAGCGGGTCCCCGAGCCGGGCCTCGTGGTCCTGTGAAGCGGGCGCACGCGCGTGTGTGACCCGTCCGGTCTCCGTGAACACCGCGGGTCAACGACAGGAAGTGTGTGGGCCGACATGTCGCTCACTGCCTGGGCAGTGATGCAGCCGGCGCCAGACCACTTTAGTGTCACACGTTTTGCCCTGCGAGGCTTCTGTAGCGTGTCGACTTTCAGGCCGGAACGCGATCCACACGCTGACGGATTGGTTTTGACTAAATAATAGCAAGTTGCTGTTCGGAGAATGCATTGCCGGGCTTGTTCTTCCCCACAAAACGGTCCCCAGACCTTCCTCAAACAAAGCCACTTGTTCTGATTGGTTAGTTTATGTATGTAGGTATGTAGGCGATTGATGATCGGTTAGAACGTAATTAGTCCCAGCTATGAGCATACAGCTGAGACAGATTTTGAAACAAGATAGCTCTGTTTGAGGTATTTCTGCATCATCAAATAATTTCCCACACAGCAAAAGTCAATGGTACAATTTAGCTTGTTTTCATTAACAACAAGTGCCTCAAATTCTTCCACGTCCTCAGCCCTCTTGACTTTCCACAGATATCTCTCACTCTCTCTTCTCTAAAGGGTAGAGGGGACATTTAGCAGATGCTTTTGTCCAAGGCGAATCAGTACATTTTTGGGGTTCAACATGTGGACAGATGTAGGTGAGGGATCAAGGGGATTGAACCGCCGACCCTACGGTTAGTGGACGACCCGCTCTGTCCACCTGCTCTACCTACTGAGCTACAGTAGCTCAGTAGGTAAAGCACCTTTCCGGTTTCACTCTTCACTCCGTTCTGACGTTTGTCCCTCGTCCACCTCCGTCTCTCTCCTCTTATCCCACATCTGTTCATCTCCTGATCTCCTGTTCATTTCTGTGTGCTCTGATCTGTATGTCTCTCTCTCTCTCTCCCCCCTCCCTCTCTGCAGGCGTTCTGCGAGACCCTGGAGGAGAGCAACTACCGTCTGCAGAAGGAGGTGCAGGAGAAGCAGAAGGAGATCGAGTCTCTGAGGAGGAGGCTCCAGGAGCAGGAGGTGCTACTGCTGGAGCGAGGCATCGAGTCGGTGCACGTTCGCAGGTACACGAGCGGCCGCAGTCAGCGCTGTGTTGTTCAGGGTCGTAAGTGCCGTGGCAAAGGGGGTGATGTAGGACCCGGCATC
>JAXIVH010000009.1:774132-829132 GCA_036785325.1 Urophycis tenuis
TGCAGGAACGTTCACTCCCCAAAGCAACGTGAAGAACAAGCCATAGTACGGCGCCGCCAGGACCCGCGCTCGCCGCCCTCCTGGTACCGCGTGAGTTCTGCACCGGGACTCCCCGCCGCGAGGGAGCGTTTGCGTCACGCCGGCGAGCCGTCGGCCTCGAGCCGGGCACGCCAGAGGACGGCTTTTTTTTTTTTTTTTTTTTTTTAAACGGAACGGCGTCCCTGATGGGGCGCCACCGTCGTGCACTTTACTGGGAGGAATGGGAAACACACTGGTTTGCTTTTTTTGTTTTATCGCTAATCACTGGTTAAAAGCCGAGTGCCTTTTATTCTCGCGCGGCATCGTTGTTGGTTTGGGTTTTTTTTTCTCTCCACATTGTTTGACGTGTTTAGTTTGTGTATGAAGTGCCTTGACTTTCTCTGTGACCTGTTTCATTTCTTCTTTTCTTTTTTTACTTTTTTTTTTTTTTAGCTATGTGTGCAAATGCTTAAAATAAACTGAATATAGATTATATATGGTGACAAAAAAAAGAATGTGATGGGTAAATATCGATTGCTTACTCCAAAAATGTTCTTGACACAGGCATCAATGTGGCAACTTATTAAAGTTAAAAATTTAGATCTGCTTAAACTATTGTGACACATTAGTCATTGCCAGTTTAATAGGCCTAAATACTGTATATAATCCTACACCCATTGGTGCTGAAATCAATCATTTGCTAATTAATCAATTGATTATGCTTTTCTTCACCAATCACTGTAGCAATCTAGTGACAGAGTTGCACTCAGCAATGGACATATTTGCTTGTTTTGCTCTGTTTTCAGATTATTATGAAATTAACACTTTTTCTTGGCAGCTTGTGAGACGAAAACACTTCTGGTAACTTGAGGACATTATTGAAGACATTTTATAGACAGAATGAAACTCCGATAAAGAATACCTAGATTATTCAACAATGAAATGAGTTTAGCTGCTACGTTCATGAAGGTTGCTTGACAAGTCTTGAACTCATCATTAAATGGACGATGGCTGATATCTCTTTATTTTCCCCCCTGGTTGCCAGCATATGCGTTATTGTCTGTCAGTAGGTTTCAAAGGTGTGTGCGCACTATTGATTGTTCACGTCAACATTTCGACTATTCAATAGAAATTAAAGGTTTTGTATCGGAAGAGCCTTATTGAGGAGGAATCTTTTCTTTGGTTAAAAATATTTATTTTTTTTCGGCTTCTTGACAAACGTGTGTGTGTGTGTGTGTGTGTTTACTCTCGTGTTGTGCAAGTTAACTGCCCATGCCGTATTGTCCATCCTGGAATGTGGAATGCGCCCCCCCACCCCCCCCCCCACCCCCACCCCCAAATCAGCCCGGTTTTGTTTTCACATTCGTATGAAGTTGAAATTCCACGAAGAGGAGCTAATGGTGTGCCACTGTAACACTTTACGGCTCTCCATACATCCCAGGGTATATTTTACGGGCCGGTCGTTTCAGCCAAACTTAGAAGGTTAACATTGGGCTCGTTCTCCCCCATGTCACTTCTGCAGTTTTATAGATTTTATTTTGGTCATAGCCGCCGCTGAGACGCTGTGGGAGCCGCTTGCATCACACGGCGGGGTGGACAGGGGCTTGGTCCTGTCGCTGCCACCCTAAAGAAGAGGCTTTATTGGGGTGACTGTGCGCACATGTTTACTGGAGCTATGAACTAGATATTTGAATGGTTGAGAGGGCAATGACTCTCCTGTTGGTGGGCAGAGTGTGATGCCCGTGGGACAGTGGGAAACATGTGGCTCTCTCTCTATTCCAGATTTAACCCTCTCTCTCTCTCTCTCTCTCTCTCTCTCTCTCTCTCTCCTCTCTCTCTCTCTCTCTCTCTCCTCTCTCTCTCTCTCTCTCTCTCTCTCTCTCTCTCTCTCTCTCTCTCTCTCTGTGTATGGAGTGAAATTAATGCATTGAAAATAGTATGTAGTATATTAATTCCAGGTGGGAAATTTCTGATTAAACCACTCTCTCTTTAATACATGTAGAACAAGGTGTAGTTTATTCATTCCAGATTAAACCTTAATAAAATCTCTCTCTCTCTCTCTCTCTCTCTCTCTCTCTCTCTCTCTCTCTCTCTCTCTCTCTCTCTCTCTCTCTCTCTCTCTCTCTCTCTCTCTCTCTCTCTCTCTCTCTCTCTCTCTCTCTCTCTCACACACATACACACATCTACACACGCAAACAGCACATGTACATGCACATGTAAACAAAGCCATAGACCGAGTCCATTTGTTTGTAGTTACGTCTTGAGAAGGTGATTGTCTGTTCCCTGAAAGCAGACTTTGTTCTTGTGTATTTTTACTGGAGCCAAAAACATGAACCAACATCTGGTGCAAGCAGATGCATTCACAGAATACCTTCGCTGACTGTCTGTGGACAGGAAGTCTCACTGAGGGAGAATACCGTCGCTGACTGTCTGTGGACAGGAAGTCTCACTGAGGGAGAATACCGTCGCTGACTGACTGTGGACAGGAAGTCTCACTGAGGGAGAATACCTTCGCTGGCAGTCTGTGGACAGGAAGTCTCACTGAGGGAGAATACCGTCGCTGACTGACTGTGGACAGGAAGTCTCACTGAGGGAGAATACCTTCGCTGGCAGTCTGAGGAGAGGAGGTACACTGCGGCCGCTGGGGGTCCCAGACCCTCGTACCATAACCACTCTACTTCCCTGTCCCCACATCACCTCGTGCACTTGACTCAAGCAGGGCGATGGATGCATGCAATTTCCCTCAGGGGATGCATGCAATTTCCCTCAGGGATCAATAAAGTATGTACTGTATGTCTGTCTGTGGACTCCAATATTCCAGGTCCTCTCTCTCTCTCTCTCTCTATTTAGGTAGACACAAGGAATATATAACTTTTTTTTAAATGTCGTTCACTTCATCTATCTTAGATCAGCTCCTGATTGATTACTATTAGATGTACCATCAACTCTTTCATCCAGTGATTTTTCTGTCCATTATGACTTTCTTTCTATACAAATGCTAGGTATGGGTTAGGCAGTATAATTGTATATATGTTGAATGTTACTTTTGTTTCACTGGACCTGCATGAACCTTTTGCACCCTGATTGTTCAGAAATCATAAAAGCACTATGTGCCGGAGGTCCATTCTGTGTGCCACTGTGAATATTGATCAATCAGGGGCTTTTACTTTGAAATGCATCTGATCTTCTATGAGAACATTAGATTTTTACTGCATCGGCAAGTATTGCAATCTTACCGATAATTAACCTCAGTCAAAGTCAAAGTAGCTTTATTGTCAATTCCTTCACTTGGCAAGACATACAAAGGAATCTAGAGTATGTTTCTCACCCTCCCATGGTGAAATAGTTAAAGTGCACAGGCACAACATGCAGGACAAGACATTCCTAATACTAAAACTAAAGTAAACATTCCTACAGATAAGATAGAAAGATAACGACAATAAAAACAAACATGCAATGTCGGAATCTACTGTTGTATGACATAGGAATAGCAGCATAAGTAAGTAATAAATAGATAGTGCAAACAGTAGTGAGTATTGACAGTCTGGCGGATGTGGCTGGGGGGAGTGAGGGGAGAGAATTTAACCTCCTGACAGCTTCATGTATGAAGCGTTTGGTAATTCTGGTGGTGCGACCACGGATGCTCCTATACCTTCTTCCAGAAGGCAGGAGGCTGAGCAGACTGTGGGGTGGCTGGTGTTGCTCAAAATCGAGGTCACTTTCCTGGTGAGGCGGGTGATGTATGTGTCTTTCAAGGAAGGGAGTGGGGGCACCAATGATCCTACCAGCTGTGTTCACCATGCGTTGCAGCGTTTTCCTGCTGTGTTCGGTGCAGCTACCGCCCCACACAGTGATGCAGCTGGACAGGATGCTTTCAATGGTGCCCCGGTAGAATGTTTTCAGCATGGGTATATGGGAGCCTTGGCTCGCTTAAGCTTTCTTTCGCCAGTGATGTAGTGTTGGTGGTCCAGGAGAGGTCCTCACAGCAGCACCATCGATGGTCAGTGGTGAGTGTTCAGTGTGGCCTCTCCGGAAGTCCACCACAATCTCGTTGGTTTTTCTGACATTCAGCAGGAGGTTGTTGTGTCTGCAGCACTTGGTCAGAAGGTCGACCTCCTCCCTGTAGTGGGTCTCCTTGTTCTTGGTGATGAGACCCACCAGAGTTGTATCGTCCAAAAACTTCACCGTGTGATTGGAGCTGTAGGTTGGTGTGCATGTGCCTTTGTTGCAAGCAAATATGTGTTTGATCTACACCCAGGTCCAGCAAGCCACCCAATCGGAGTGTAAATCACACCCCTGAGCACCCAGCTGTTCCCATGTGTCACTCTAAGCACTACGGTAAAAACACTAAATATCAGTTTTCCTTTCATTAACGTCATGGAAGACGCGTCAGTTGTTGAAGATGGTGTCAGTTGTGCCAAGGCTATACTCCCTAAATAAAATGAAAAAGTAAATACTAATTATGTTTAAAATATCAGCCAATTATTATTATACTGAATACAATTTGCCAAAAATATTAAAGGGTAAATTCTCAACCTCTTTTTTTTTTTTCAACCTGGACCCAATTTCCCCTTCATTTTCAGTCAAGGTTACGAATGCAGACAACAGTGTTCGATATTGGTCCAGTCTTGAGTCAAGTCAAGTCAAGTAAACTTTATTGTCAGTTTTCATGAATGTACAGGACATACACAAAACCCGAAATGCCGTTTCCCTCGATCCCCGGTGCTAGACACGCATGCGAAATATAAATATAAATATATAAAAATATGAATACAAAAAATCTAAATGAAAAGGGAGAGAGTGAGAATATGGAGATGTAAAGGGCATTCCTTTTAGAGTGTAAGTGTCTGACAGCATTATGGAAAGGACCCCTACGCAGAAATGAAACCCTTTTACCCTGACCTACCTATTGCCAAGAGTACACAAGGAAATATAAGAAATGCATGAGGCTCACATCCAATTGTTAGCTGCAACATGATACCCCCCTGAAAGTAACATAATGACACAATTATAAGTCTTTAGTCCATATTCATACAAACGCAACTTAGCTTATTATATTTGTGATTTATGTTTCCTTTCAGTGCTGATATAATTTTTAGTTTGAGTGGTTTACCAAAGCAAAAACAAAACGAAAATGTTAAGTACAACCAGAAGTGGGTTTCATTATGTTTGATCCACTTTGCCCTTGGTTGATCTCCATTCACCCTGAAGCACTCAGCTCCCTCTTCAGCTGCTGTGGAACACCATAGGAACACTTATTCGCACCTTCACGTCAAAGCAGGGCCGGTATCTGCTGTTGACACAATCACTTCTTTTTTTTTCAAAGGATTTACAAAAAAAAAGTCAAATCCAGAAGATGCAAGGAATTCCTTCCACGTCGAGCCGTGTCTTCTTCCTTCTGGGTTGATGAGGTATGGATTACCACAGTGGAGGTCGCCCAGTGCAACACCATCACCTGCATCACCAGCAGAAGCAGCTGAATTGAAGTTCTGGGTTGGCCTGTCATTTGTATGGGTTTGCGGGTGCCCTATAATTTGTATTAATATACGTCTATAAAATGTATATTCATATACATTTTATAGACGTATATTAATACAAATTGGTACTTTTTTATTGGTACTTTTATAGGAGTTGTATACTGCTGCAGAGATATATGTGTTTCAAGCCCTGAACAGAGACGGAGCACAGAAACTGCTACAGGCGTGAACTGAAAAATGCTGTGTGTGTGTCTGTGTGTGCGTGTGTGCGCCAGTGAAAGAACATTTTATATTCCAATAAAGTGATGTTAACATAGATACATTTCATAATACTGAACTGAAGGATGAGCAGCTGCTCTCAATCAGTTGTGCTGAGAGCTGATTGGCTGGTTGTTTGATCAACAAGCACAATGAGTGTCTCTCTAGGGTTCGAAACCAAGGGTCTGCTCGGTCATTTGCTGTGACTCTTATTTTCCCCCCGGTACTTGAGAACTGATAGAGGGCGACTAGACCAAGCTAGAGGGGCCCCCTGTCACGACCTCACTGTCCATTTCAAGTGACAGTTGTGGACTCGGTGTCCTTGTAAAAATTGTGTACTATACTAGTAAAGATGCCGGTTGAAGGCAGTGCCGCATGTTGACGGGGTTGAATATGATCTGCCAGAACAGATGTTGGAGTTTCTTTTGGCCCACAGAGATCAAAGTAAATATTAAACCTGTCTAGATGTTTGAGCACCACATGGGATCTCCATTGGACGCCCACTTGACTCCTGCTACAACAATGAAAATCTTTTTTTTTTTTCTTTTAAACTAAATCATCTAAAATTAGAGAAGACAATGATGACAAACAGTAAGGCGTCCGATATACTTGAAGATGTAATCGACAGAGATGACCAACTATCAAGCTTCTGTTTGTTTCCCTCTTGGAGACAGGCCATCGGTCCACTCCTGTTCTGTTATGGTAGTGCTCGTCTCGGGACCGGCATTGGTTTTGGTTCTATTAATAAAGGTCAACACGCCACTGAATGGGTCGGCCCCCCCATGGGGTGGGCAGTCTGAGAGACTGTCACGCCATCACCCATTTTATATATGGCTCTATAGGCCGCGTATACATTGTCTTTTTCCCCAACAAGCGGCCATGCAATTACCCCATGTGGTAATTGCTGTTTGTAAAATGTTGTGGAATAAATGCTACAACTGTGTACTTGTACTACCTGTAGTTGCATAGGAACTCAGTCACCCACACCCATCCAACGCGTGTGTGGTGTGGGTTGTGAGTCACGCCAGCTGCTGCCCACTCACTGTAGGCCACTCATTACGCAAAACACCTGGCCTCCCCACAGCAAATAAAACGTGGCTGTTGTTGATGTTGATGCATACTGATGTTGTTTCTTGGTTGGCTGAGCCACATTTCAACACAACACCTCCACTGAGACTGGCGGGGTTCAAAGCGGGTAGAATACCTGCTCTGCATCAGGGTTTGTGTCGGAGGAGCCTCTCATTCCTTTAACAAACATGAGCGGCGCAAAGAGAGTGTACAGACAGGCGCTCTGCTGGCATGCCTCGCGGTGGCAATTATAAGCAAAGAGAAAATCTTAAGGCATGATCCAGACCGGTCCAAGAGTTCAAATGGATGTTCGGCAAGAATGTTCAAAACAGGATACAAGCATTGTGCAGGCACCGCCCGGGGCTTTGGCTGATACAGTGTGAGCCGCCAGTCAAAACCCAGAGATGTCTGGGTCCCCAACGGTGAGTTCCACAGAGGCTGAACACTGGAAAAAAAAAAAAAAAATAGATCTTCCAGAACTTCTCTGAAGCAAGACCATCTGGAGTCTCCATCTGGACACTGGAGACTTTATGTCTGAATGAAAACATGCGCCTCTTATACCCACAAAGGTACAGAGAAGAGTGCACCACGCAGAGAACGTCCCTTGAGTTTCTTATCACCCTGAAGTCTCAATACTGCGACCAACGACGTCGGCCACTCGCTGTTCACCAGCCCCCTGTGGCTGGCCAGAGGTGGCTGGACAGAGGTGGCTGTCCAGAGGTGTTGAAAGTACCTGTGAGCAACCTGTCATCAGCGGGGACAGATGAATAAAGATGCACCTCACACAGAAGCCCAGCTAAGCCCAGCACCTTGCATTACTGCCCCAGGCCTGATACAACCTGATGCTACATGGTTAGCCCTGACAGAGCCTCCTTGGACAAAGTACCAAACTATCAACATGTCTTGGCCTAATACAAACATTTAATCTAAGAAAAAGATTTGTCCAACCACTTTATGACAAATTGAAAGACCTCTGTCTTAACTAACTTAACACATTCCAGATGGAGAGAGGAAGGGGGCTATCTCTAGGTGCAAGGAGAACGTGCATCAATGTTTTAGCCATGTTGAGATTGAACATATTCATCAGGACTGTGTATTTTGTGTGTATCACGGCTCAGACCTTCCTGTGTCCTCCAGTGGTGCACTGTGAAAATCAATCCAGGAACATGTGATTATTATGTCACCATAACTTGGTGGTTGGGGAGTAAAGACGTTCGTTTTTTTTCCAATGTCTTCCGAGCCTGAGCAGGTGTAGAGGGTGCAGAAGAAGGTGGGATCCGCGGAGGAAGAAACGCCGTGGGCCATTACGTTCGGGTGTAATTGGTCATGTTATGGATCGACGGGGCGTGTTCTCCTCTGGAGGAGAGCGAGCCAGCCCGAGAATAAGACATCAAGAGCGCGTTCCGGAGGACTCGCATGGAGGACATTTTGCTGGCCAACTTGGAGATAACTGAAGAGTCAGAATGAAGTTCTCGATATGTTTATGTTTGTTCCTGCTCCAGCTCACTTACACAAATGCTAGACTTTTTTCACAAAGTGACGCCAAATTTATGCGCAACAATTTGTCGGGCAACAGTAAATCTACCCAGAACTCAGGTGAGGATGCGCACGTTTTTCCTATGTTTTTCGGTTCATTTTCCCATGCAGTGCGCATGGAGCCAGTTAAATAGCCTACTATGGGGATCCTGGGTTGTTCTGCTGAGTCTCTGTCTGCAGCATGTTGCTCTGTGGGCTTGCCTTGATGTGCCTTTTATTTGAAACAGTTGGAATACTTAATAAGGTTTCTCGTTAAGACGAAAGCTATTAATAGCATTAACGTATGTAAAAAAAAAGCAATAAATTAAAGGTTAAAATACTAAGCACAGCTATAGAAAATGATGAGTTGTTGAAACACAATAGGGCCAATCTAATGAATGCGCTTGTTTGTTCATGCCTATGAGTTTGGGAAGTGAAGTGTGGAGACAAATCAGTTTCAGGGCAACACCGTCCTTCCAACATATAGGCCTTTATTGATATATACAACGGCCTATATTAGGTTTTTAAGGCCTATATATTTTGTTCCATTTAGATTTAATATATAGAGAGCTTGCAGGAGACGTGATTCGTGCAAATACAATACTGCAAACAGTGCACTTTATGGAATGTTGTTGTTGAGCCATTGGTTGTTCCGAGAAGGTTTTTTGCTGTTTGTGACAGTGGAAAGCCAAACCTGCAATAAACTTTTATGAGCATGTTACAGTAGATTCAGATTTATTACTCCCCGACCACAGACGTCTGTCTATACGTTCCATTTTAAGCAGAACATGTGTAGGGTTATATAGGAAGTAATGAACATTGCATGCCACTTTAAAGAACTGTTAAGGGTTTTGCTTTAGTACATAAACCTGAGCTTTCATTGCACACTTGATCTCCAAATCAAAGCGCTGTAATAAGGGGTCCTGTGGTCTCAGCGAGCGGTTCTGTGGGCCTACATGAGAATGTGCTTTGAAGGAGTTGATGCGTTGTAGGTCCTGCTTTTTGCTGGCTATATTATTATTATTATTATTATTATTATTATTATTATTATTATTATTATTATTTACAAATGATAATAATAGGCTAAATGTGAAATCTTGCAGGTTGAAATGTTGATTGTTGACATAGTTATTCGTGTTTCCCGGTTCACTTGGTGTTATTTATTGGGGTGATATGTCTTTGGGAAGCACACCACCAAACAGCCACTGCACTGAATGGCTCCACCCGGGTGTCCTATTGGAATCCAAGTCACAGATTTAATAGTTTACATCTATATAACGTATTGGTAACGCCCGCCTACGGATGCGCTACCGGCGGATACCCAATGATGCGGAGCACCCACCAGAGAGGAGACCCTGCACCCAGCCTGTTGAACGTGAAGGGTTATATGAGTAAGAATCAGACATTCCTTCTCATTACTGGCCCCTTTGTCCGCTTAGTGAACTGCATCCTGCTCCAGCTCATGCATTTAGTCCACCTAAGTGCGCACTCAAGGTGTTCAGATAATAACAATCATAAACTAATGTTAGTTATAATCTTAGTTATAATCTCGTGATGCAAAATCAAACGTTGTGAAAGCATTTTTATGGCCATGTCTCCGCACGTAGATGTCACATTTCACCCTCAGATGTCACGTAGGCCTACATGTCACCCTTCGTTTGACGTTTTTTTCGTTCAATTTCCCATTCCATTTTCGTTCCAAGTTAAATTACAACCCGTTCATATATTGGCAGTGTAAAGCAATGTATGCTTGAAAACGTCCTACACGTTGTCCCTTTAAACGTATGCATCACAGCTCGAAATCTTGACCTCTTTCGGATGTCGTGTGTGGAAGAGAGTTGAACTGCCTCGTTTATTGGAGCACAACGTCTTATATCATGGAGCCCCCTGGTGCCGTGTTTACGATGAGTTGAAGGGGAATGTGAGCGTGCCAGCAAGTCAAGTTTCACTACTAAAAATAGTGTTTGAATAACCTACTAGATTACTTTGGGATGTCTTGTCTGATGACTATACTGAGATGTGACTGGACTATCTGTAGCTCGGTGTATCAAGTAAAATTGATTGTTGCCAAAATAGTAAATATAGTGTATGAATCATATATTATATGTCCATTATTAACAAGTAATGATAACAGTTCAGTGCATGCACATCATGCAGGCTACTAAATGCCCATTGGCTGATCGATGCTCTTCGCCTGCATACAGAAAGAGTACATTCTACTTTCCTTGCTGCTTGGTTAGATGGTTCCTCAAGAACAGTCCTCCACAGTTGAGATGATCAGCTGATGCATACGAAGAGGCTTGTCCTGGACACTTGAGGTTTCATGTATATGAGTCATTGTCTGGCAATTGGTTTCAAATAGTCTTCTACTGACCCAGTAGAAGCGAGGATGCACACCCAACAATTTCTTAGTAAACTTAATGGACGTTAACAGTAGCTAACAAGATGTATGTTGACCTTTATGTCAGCCAACTATCTCAACAACAACAAAAAGTTGCAGTGGCAATACTTGGTTGTTTTAGGAAATTCACTTTAAGGGGATCTCCATGGCGAACTCCAGTCAGTTCCAGGGGTTATGCCATCCAAGCTTGTGTTGTCATGGAGAAGGATGAACTGCAACTCTATAAATAACTCCTTCTGAACAGCCCCCCCAGTTGAACATCTGCAGCGAATGGACACCTTAACAATGTCTTGTTTTTGTGTGTTTGGTATCCTGACAGAGTTTTTGGCCCAGGGCAGACAGAGGTCGTTGTTTGCACGAAGACAGTATGAGCGACAGAGAGTCTATAAGATGGTAAGGTTGTCTTCTGTGTCCATCGTTGTGTGCTTCGTCTCTCGCCCCAGACCGGCCATCCTCCAGCGCTCGCTCTCCAGTTGAACTACAACAGGCTGTGATGGACTTGAACCATTGCACCCAACGTTCACAATCAACCTACTGTTTAACCGTGGAATATGGTTGGAATTCATTAATGTATGATGGTCAGGCTAAATCATCTCAATTAAGAGGTAATTTCATAGGCTGTGTTGGATTGGCTGGCTCTCCGGAATAAGGACGATTAGATTAGTTGTTCTTGCAAAACACACAATTGCCAAACAAACAAACAGAAGCATTTACTTCTTGAGACTTGAACTTCAGTCCACTGAAGTCCTGCACTTCGGTCCGAGCTATGGCAATATCTGGCGCTGCTAGTGAAGGAGATTAATCAGACAAAGATGTGGAACATAACAATTGATAACGAGGGGCGGGGGGGGGGGGGGGGGGCGAAGTGTCAAGGAATGGAGACGCACTCTCAGCCCATCGGGACGTAGTACAGAGGTCACGGCCGCCTCACGAAGGCGCCCCCTGTTGCCTTGCACTTACAGGTTACCCTGTGATCCCCTACGCCACCCTTTGACCCTTTCTGGCCTCCTGTTTCCTTTACAGAGGCCCAGAGTGCACCCGGCACACCCCAAAGGCCCGCCCCCTAAACCGGCCGAGGTCCCCGCGGCCTCAAATTGCTCCAAGGTTTCGGAAAGCTGCCTGCCGCACTCCCGCTGCTGCGACCCGTGCGCCAGCTGCCGGTGTCGCTTCTTCAACGCCATCTGCTTCTGCCGCAAGGCGAACTCGTGTGCAAAGAAGGTGTAGGATGGCGTGCGCCCAAAGACACGGGGCACCCCCCCCCCCCCCCCCACTGCCGGTGTGTGGCCGCGCAAACACGTAGAAAAGCCGCGGCAACACATGCAAGCACGCAGGCGGCAGGCGAGGACAGATGGGACGTTACAATATTCACCAATGCATGTCGGTAACATAGGCCTAGTTACAGAACAGACGGAAGGAAGCTGGTACAACAGCTGGTGCAACATGATGAGTTGTACCAGCTGGTACAACAGCTGGTACAACATGATGAGTTGTACCAGCTGGTACAACAGCTGGTACAACATGATGATGAGTTTAGGGTTGTTTTGGTTGTTTTTACCTGCTTTAGAGAGTTTATAATCTACGTGTATTTTTCGGTGTTTAGTCTCTTGTACAAATCGACTTTTTGGCTCTGATATGGCCGTTGAGGTATATTTTTTTCAACAATAAATAACAACAATAAACATTAGGCCTTGTCACTTGTCATTCCATGTTGCATGTAACAGGCATACGTTAAACTATGGTGTAAACACCCAGGCATCAGAGTCAAAGGTGGTGGTGCACACAATGATCTGGGCTTCTTATTTGTGGTCTCATTCAGCTGTATCGTAGACCTTTGTTTCAATTGCTTGAAACTGTAATGTACATATTATATTGAGTACATCTATTCAATAGGTGTTGTGTTTTGGTTTCAGTTTTATGATTTGAAGTGCTGCATATAGTTAATCTTTCAGCAGTCTTAAATATGAGTAGTCCCACAATGCACATTCAATTAAAAGACCACTGTGGAAATGATTATGCAAGCAATATGCAGCAACTTAAACTCTTACCTGTACCTATACCTATAAAGTACATTACATATAGGCCTACAGCAAATATGCAAGGAAAAACGACTGTGTGTGTGTGTGTGTGTGAGAGAGAGAGAGAGAGAGAGAGAGAGAGAGAGAGAGAGAGAGAGAGAGAGAGAGAGAGAGAGAGAGAGAGAGAGAGAGAGAGAAAGAAAGATAGTGAGATTGAGACATAGACAGACAGCCAGACAGACAAACGGATAGATAGATAGATAGATTAGGAATGTATATTTTCATTTTATTTTATTAAGTTATTTATAAATTTGTATAGCCTACATAATTAACAATTTTTACAAGAAAATAAACAAATTTTACAACAAAACACAAAGTAAACGCACTTAAAAGAACGCCTACTTTCATGTCTACAATGTCATTACACTGTATTATTTAGGGTGGCAGGGGTCCTGCCTGCTGTGTGTGTGTGTGTGTGTGTGTGTGGTGCTGGAGCCTCTCGGCCACGGGTCGGAGCAGCACGGCGGGCCCACAGAGCCAAAACCACTGGCATTCTACCAGCCAGAAGAGAGGAACCCCACAGTAACTCGGACTAACGGGAAGCCGGAGCGACTGACACGGTAATAAAACATACCCGACGGACTGTTCTAACTCCTAACAGCCGACCACGGCAGCCCGACGCCGTGTCGTTCGGTGGATACTTTTCTAACCGTCCGTATTCCACTTTCCGCCAGCTGGCTGTCCATCTTTGTGATGGCGGACATGGCTGCTAAGGAGCAATCCCGATAGCTAGCCTTAGCTTGCTAGCTAGCTAGGTTGCTATCTACCGAGCGAGCTCCCTTGCAGCCATGTCCGCCATAGCTAGATAGCAAGCTAGCATGCTACCGGGCCCTTCTGCGAGCGTGGAGAGTGGACCTGGGTTAGTTAAGCTGTACTGTGTGCTATCTAAAGCGTCTCTCTAGCTCTCAGGCGGGCCTACATTACATTTACATTATGTACATTATAGCCGGGCTGTTCTTCAGTCCATGGTGTATTCGGTGCTAACATTTCAGGTTCATGGGAGAGCCGGGCAGGCTAGCTGGGTTACTTTGAGACCTTATCATTGTTTTTACCCCTTCACCAGCCGATTAGCATGTGTGTTTCTATCTGGGTTTGCACACATCGAACACGGGGCTCACAATTATCACCACTGGTGCACTGAGCACCCGGTTAGCGATATCCCCTGAAGACAACCTTTAAATCATGACGACGCAGGCAGGCACTGTCAACAACTTCAGCCAGTTTTAGCTAAGTCAAGTTTGTCATGGGAGTTGGCTGACGTGACATCAGTCGGGGCTCTGGACAAAACAACAACTGTGTTTGCCGACGTTGGACAGTGAAACAAAGTGCAAATGAAATCTCTTGTGTGCTTGGACTGTTTGGTGAGTCTGTCTGGATTGTGTTGCGTGTGAATGCCCACTCTCTTAAGTTGAGTGTTGGGTGGGATTTGTGTTGTGCGCAGGGTGCCCCTCTCATTCACTGAGGAAGTTTTGGAGAACAGCACCATTGGGAAAACAGGCACGTGAAAAATGTATTCACACCCGATTACACTATTGCAATTATACTGCATATCATTTTATATTGCATACCCTTAAAGATAATGCTGTTTACTTCAAGGCTGCTGCTAAATGACTACTGGTATTGGACCAACATCTCATGACTTGAATGATAGTAAGCAGTTCAATATTGGAATCCTTAAATGCAATGTTTGTCACACTTTTGGGCTTGAGGTGTTTGAAGTTTTTAATCTTAAATCTAACTTGGTTTCATAGCCATGGAGACTGTGACGCTGTTCTGCTGTGTCTCAACCAAGGTAGCCTACGCCTTGAGATAGGATCTTAGTCAGACATTGAGGAAGAGGGTGGATGTTCAAGATAATTGTTGTAAAATAGCCTTGTCCGTACCACACACTGTTCAGACATTGCCATACTGACAGGGTTTTGATTCAGTAGGCAAACTTGCATATATGATTGCATTATCACTTTTAACCCATGTTCACATGTTACGTGTGTCCATATAAACATACAACATACGGTATGTTTAACAACTTTGTTGATGTCTTCTCGTACATGGGCATGAGTAAAGCCACTGGTGAGGGAACAGTGGGAAGGAATTAACCCTTCCGTGTGTCACCTATTAAGCTGATGTTGGCCTTCACAACATACATGTAATCATGGCAGTGTCAAACTTGGAGGGAATAAGTTAAAAGTTTTCACTGTACATTTTCATACTGTGAAATACTCAGTGCTCCTGAACATGATTTGCAACACTTAAAGTATATACAGGAAAACATTTCTGAAGCCTTCAAGTGCAAAACTGTTTTACAACCCTGTAACGATAAACGGCAGAAGACTGCATTACCGCGGAGGTCTCCTGTAGCCAGCCGAGCAGATACTGTTTATTCCACTCCACTGCAGCGTAGTGCGTGCACTGCAAGTATTGCAGAGGCTCTGCCAGGCAAGACTTTACCATGAAACGACTCGCTGTAGTTTAGTGTTCTGTGCTAGGTTATATCGTATGTATCAGTCTTTATTGCTATACGTCAATGTTGATTTTAGAGAGATTTTAAAGAGTTTAAAAGAAAAACACACTAAGTCTAGAGGTAAGGCCCCTAAACGAAGCCAGAACCTAAAATCCACAAATCCTTTCATTTTGTTAATTTCTTTTCTTAACATTCTATTGCCTGACCTCAGCAGAGGAATGTTTTCTAATAGCTGAACATTTATTAAAAACCATGAAGCTGGACATTTATTAAAACCATAAATCTACAACCATGGGATTACAACTTGAGGCAATGTTTACCTTCATTTTCAGAAGCCCCTCCTAGCATTAGGGTGCTTATCTCCTGGCTGTATGCGTTCAGCTTTGTTTGGGTTTTTGCCACTGCCAATTAAGCCACTGCATGCCAAGGAAGGTAACTATGATTATTGTATCTCCTGTTCTGCCTTGTGTACAAAATGTGCAAACCAGGCTGCGTGAGTAGAATAGTGCCAATTATGGTTCACTATCAAATCAGCATCCCAAGTTTAGACACAACGTCCATTTCTCAAGATGGATGGAAGTTTTTCAAGAATTGACAGTGTATTTTACAAGTGTAATATTTATCAGATCATAAGAGTAAAGGAAACAAGACCAGCATATAGACAACACACACATGGTAACAACTCGATAAACAAAACTCCTCTGCAGGTTAAGAACGGCCACCTCATTTGCGGTGTAAATTTCCCCTGAATCTTGTTTTTTAAATGTCTTTTCCTTCCGTCTTCCTTCTTTACTAACACCATCTCTGCCACTCTCTTCTTGTCCTTTTAGTGAATGACACTAATTAATACAGAATAAAATGTATGAAGGTTATAAAGCACACATGTCTTATCTTCACCGTTTATTGCTCCGTCATATTCGATAACAACAGGGAACTTGGCTCTGGTCATATTGTAACCGGCCTCTGTGTGGAATGAAGGGACATTCTGTGAGTTCTCTGAAGTCGAGAGATGTAGCGCGAGATGCAGGAGACATGCGTTGTCACTGTTATATACACCTGTGGTGTGTGTGTGTGTGTGCATGTGTGTGTGCGTGTGTGTGTGTGCGTGCGTGCGACTCCCTGTATTTAGAAGGAGTCCCCGAGGTCCAGGGGTTGCTTACTGGTGCTGTTTTTCCTTCCTTTCCGACATACAAGGGGAACCCATCTGCCACCCATCTCTAAGGTGTGTTATCATCGCTCTGATGGCTTCTCTCAAACCCTGCAGAGAGACGGAAGAACTCCCGACAGGGCGGCCTGGTTATCTGAAAACATGGTATTTTAATTTATAGAAGTGTTTTATATTGCCTGGCTGCAGATAAAATACTTGGGTCCAGGTTAGTGAAAAAGAACATAAAGATACACACACACACACACACACACACACACACACACACACACACACACACACACACACACACACACACACACACACACACACACACACACACACACACACACACACACACACACACACACACAGCGTGAGCCCTGGGGAAGGCACTACAGTGTGAAAACGTAGACCGCCCGGGCCGTGAGCGAGGCTGCTCACAAAACCCATTTGCTTGCGCACGCCGAGAGACCAGATGTGTGTGAACGTGGGAAAACATCGTTCCCCCGGAACGTGGACTAAAAGATTTAATATCGTGCGATTTATTGTCATTTGAGTGTTGTGTTTATTTCTTTCATTTGTCCGGGCTGTGACATGGTAGGTGGCCAGCATAAACACCGCCAACCTTTTGGTTGACACATCTAAACGTGTCAGCCGCCGTTTGCCAGGGCCGCCCTGTTTCATTAGTCATTAGCGGAGGCGTTGGAGACATCGGGCCGTGAGCCAGCCGCTCGTGTTTCCCCCCTCTCCCCTCTCGCTGTCGGGTTCCGCTTCTCTGTGGCCGAGACCACAGCGAGCTTCTCCCTTTTCAGCCACACCAGCGAGAGTGAAGTGATTTCAGGAAGGCCGGCTGGTCATCTGTGTCCCCTGGTGGTTCTGTAGCCGTCTGTGGTGGAATCATAGAGGAAACGGCGGCGATGAAGTGGTTTCCACCAGTGGTTTGGCATGCATGTGTGTGTTGCCTGGCCCTTTTTGTTTGGCAAAGCAAAGGTCGGAGTGTGCTCTATCCACTTGGCCAGACTGGGAAACGCCCAGCCAGTTGGCCCTGATTGGTCACTTTATTGACCATGTGCCACGGTAAACTGAACAAATGTGTTCTGCCTTGGTAATTAATCCAATTAACTGGGCATGTCCTTTTTTTCTTTTAATTCAATGGTGGATAATGTTATTACGGTTTAGTGGTCCCAACACCTTGTCTAAAATTAGGTTTTAGTGCTCATGCCAAAATGATGCAATGCATAGCATACATCAGCAGCCTTAGAAGTAATAATGAGTAACATTTATCAAAGGCTGTCACCTAAAGCCAATATTTTGTACTGATAACATCTGGCCATACATGCCAAGTCAAATAGATTAAGGTCTGTGGGCTAACCCGTTAAACCGCAGGTTTTGTTGACGTTGGGGAAAAAAAAAGTGTATAGAAATCTGTCAAAATGTGGCCCGTTACAATCTCAGGCCAAACAGTGTCAGGAAAATGTAGGACTAACGTGATTGAAAGCTCCATTCAAGGTGCTTCATGTACTATTTGAAAAAAAAAAAAAATCGTATTTTATGAATTATGACATTTTGTGACATGCAGGACTGCACTTGGCTCTCCTATAGTGTGTGTTTTACCCCTTAAATTGTTTCTCGTGGGGCGCATTGTGTGACCCCTGTGGAGGAGTGATAACCACTTGAGTGCATTTCTTGAGGAAAAAATGGTATCGGTCAGATTACAGATTACTCCTGGCACGTGAGCTGCCATTCACTCAGACTCGGTTGAGAAAGTTAAGACTCGAGTAGCCTTAATATTAGCAGGCGGGGCTAACCGTTATGTTAAAAGCCACCTATTTTTCCATCAGGTGAAAAATCTGTGACATCACAAATTGCAGTATCCAGTGAACTGTTGGCCCAGTGCAGTGGATCAGCTGGTAGACTGAGCACTTATTATTAATCATCTACAAACTTCTCGTGTTTTGTTAATGCTTAGCTCATCATTGACTCTCGGTATAAATGGGTTTTGACTAAACATTGTTCTAAAGTGTTTCCGAAGCGTTTAAGAGACTTTCATTAATTTCAGTATTGAATTTCTCACCAATTTAGTGCAGTGCAGGAGTCCCATTCATGGTCAGTGCTGCAGGACAAGGTGCCTGGTCATCATTTGTGCCTTAGTTTTTTATAGTTTACTTGAAGGTGCTTTCTTAAACTTTGGAAAACATGTAGTTGTCCTGTTTTCTCGGCCGGCTTCAAATTGCAGACTGAAGTATGATATTTTCCATACGTGTTACATCGGTGGAAAAATGTGCAGCCTTTGGAATTCTCTTCCAATGATTTGGTATTTCTCACATCCCTCGTAGACCTAAACCAACATCAGGCCGGTGTACCTGTATTGACGGGGGTAGAATATTCCCATAAAGTTCAGTGATGCTGGCAGAGTCTCAGGGCCACGGTCAACCACCGCGCGCTTCGCTGGTCGCTCGCCGCATTCTCGACCACGCCAAGTTCACAAGACACACAAAATCAGCCTTCTTGACTGCACTGCAAATCAAGACCCCTCCGCAGCAAGTGATGTTATGATGTCACGGTGATGTGATGATTTCACGGTGTTGTGTTTTTGGTTTCCATATGCTGCTGGAGGCCAAGCCGTCCGTGTTGATTACTGCTTTTATTCCAAATGGAAAATGTGAAAACAATATGAAAAATGTTCACGCTTTTATTTTGACGATCATAACGAACCATGAACCACTGTGCCGTCCCAAACTGGGGTTGTGAACCGCTTCACCCCGACACCCCCACGCACTAAAACCTCCGTCTGTACACATCAGCACCACACACACACACACACACACACACACACACATCAGCGCCACCCACACACAAACATCAGCACTGTGCACACGCACACCAACCAACACAGTGCACCTTCCACACACCTCATATAATTGTGTATATATGCTGTATATAACAACAAAAAAATGGATTGAGTAAATAGATTTTGATGGAGCTTGAAGTCAATGCTTAACTACACATGTATTGTGTGTGTGTTTTGTGGAAGTGCAGTGATAGTATGGGTGCCTTCAGGCCATTTTGGACAACATCTTCTTCACACAGAAGCCTTATTGTCTCTAATTGGTACAACGTTTCAGCATTAGAAAGATGGGACTACATAGAGTGCTGTATTCGACGCACAGCCACTTTGCGTTTGTTGTTCATTTTATTCTTGTTTTATCGTCATGTCTTTCCTCTGCTCGTCACTTTTTATTATGAGTAGGCCATGGGGCCTTACTTCTTGTAAAGGAGAATAGCTCCAAACTTTTAATGTCAGTGTTGTGTTACAAAAAGTTCTCATCGTCCAATGTATGTTGATTTGAAGTGATTTGCCAGGAGTAGAAGCAATTATGAAATAGGGGAGTGCAACTATAGTGATACAATAGTTTGTTCCCCGGTAGAATGTATGGTCAGCAATGACCAGATTTAGCCACGAAGCGAGGAATTTTGCACAGTTGGCAATTACAACACGGCTAAAGGGGCTGCAAAGCAACAGAAGGCAAAATTCTGCCCGGTTCTGTATTCGCAGAGGACTAGGGTTAATCAGCAACCATCGACTTGAGTCATTGCACTGGTATCAGCCGCTCAGCTGATTCTTACACTTCCTGTTTGTTTTTGCAGGGGAGCCATGGGACACGGAGTGGGCTGAACGAGACAGCCTAGCCACGCACACCAGACGTAGGTAGCCTGCGTCACCCAGTGACTACTACAGGTGTAGCAGGAAAGGACTGGGCTGTGAATGAGCTCACCTTATGTCTGGGTTTGTCTGTTCTGCACATCTACCTGAATGTGTTCTCACTCTGGTTGGGATCGCTTTGGCTTCTTCATCTTCTAGCATTGTTTTTGTGTAACACATGCACGCACGTGCACACGCATACACACACACACACACACACACACACACACACACACACACACACACACACACACACACACACACACACACACACACACACACACACGCGCGCACACACTCTCAGTCCAGTGTTAGTCTTCCTTAAACTGTAGGACCTGCAGATCTTCTATCCCATGATTATTAATACCAGAGCTGAAAATTAATTAATTATCATTGTGTTTTTTATTGTCCTGCATTGAAATGCATTAATAATATATTGCTCATTATGGCCTTTTATGTATTATTTATTATTATTATGTATAGACTATGACTGTATCTATGGCTATATTTTGTTCACCTGAGCCCTAACGAGCAGTTGTGTTTGTTCCTGTAGTTTCCCACTGTGGTCTGTGACATGGCCACGGCCTCTAGAGCAGAGTCCAGCCATAACCATGGAGAATCTTCACAGCTTCATGCCATCGGTGAGTCTCTGTACATCTGGTCTGGATGGAGACGCCATCGTCCCCACGTCATTCTGAAAAACCAAACACAGTTTAAATGATGTTTTCAGAAAAGTTCACCTCAGAACCACAGTGTTTCACATGACATATAGGTAAACAAAGTGTCAGACCTGACCGGTTCTCCTCCATCCCTGTTATAGTTTCCTGTGCCAAGCTCCGGAGGAAGAAGAGCCTGTTTGGGTCCATCTACGTGGAGGTGACAGCGGACGGGGAGACGCGCCGCACCGCTAAATCCCACAGCTCCTCCAACCCCAAGTGGGACGAGAGACTCACACTGTAAGGCCCTGTCTGTCTGTCTGTCTGTTTGTCTGTCTGTCTGTCTCCATGTCTGGCTGTGGTTCTGTCGGGCCCATCATGCCCTCATTCACACAGTGAGCCGTCTGTCCTCGGTCTAAACGGGCCTCAGGGGTCCCACATTAGGCAGCACCCCCTCAGCCCCAGTAGGGCGAGGAGAATAAAGCTCAAGAAACGGCGAGGGAACAACAACAACAACAACAACAAGGAGGAGGAGAAGGAGAATCCTTGAGAAGGAACACCGAAAGGAATCCCTCTCCGGTCTCTCTCTCTGTCTCTGTGTGTGAGGGAGAGAGTGCTTTAGCCGACTGACAAGCTAGCGCCTAACCTAATGCATCCAGGCAGCTTGTGTAGTGGCGGTGGTTGCAGTTAACCCCGAGGGACCGTACCAATCTGGACACCGCACCAACACGACGACAGGAAGTCAATGTCGACCAATGAAGCGGCAGGAAGTTCCCTCCCCAGCCCTCTCCCTGTCAGGGCAACAGCGGCTCTCTGCCTCGCCGTACAACCCACCCAGTCCGCACACACACACACACACACACACACACACACACACACACACACACACACACACACACACACACACACACACACACACACACACACACACACACACACACACACACACACACACACACATCACTTTAAAAAATACATTGCTTTAGGGCGTATTCACACCTGCCTTGTTTGGTTCGGATTAAACCTAAAAAATCGTTGGTGCGGACCTTTTGGGCTGGTGTGAACACAAACCATCGAACTCTGGAGCGGACCAAACAGTCGGACCGAGACCCAGTCGGAGAGGTGGTCTCGGTTCGCTTCCAAACGGACCCTGGAGCGGTTTGCTTGATAAGTGAATGCGACCGCTCAGTCCGACCCAGTTATAAAAATCCCATGCTTTTTTGGACAGGCTCCCGTAGCCGAGCGCATTATGGGAAATAATTGTTTGATCCGTCTTCTAGCCAAAATCATTGCGGTGAGCGTGCCATTCGCGCACATAGCTCTCCTTCTCAGCATCGCAGCACTTCTCCGTCGATATTGCAACATACGGAACAGCACATCGTAGAACTGATGTTGCACCAGAAGCTGGTGTTGCTCCAAATGCGCCTGAAACGTTTGCAACTGAATGAAACAAATTAACATCAGCATGAGTGCAGCGCGCTGCTGGACGTCCATGATTGTTTACTTTAACCTGCGCTTTCCCCCCTTTTTTCCCTTACCACTTTACCCCGACCCCAGAGCTTTTTGTCCAATGATTGAACGATCTTTGCACACATGTGGGTTTGTTGACAAATTCTGGTCCACTTGCGAAAAGTGCAATGGGAACAGGAACCGCACCAAACCAAAAAAGAAACATTGTATTTTGGTCCAGACTAAATAAGCGGACCAAAGGACTTTCCTGGTGTAAAGACGCCCTTACTTAGTTAGCCAAAGCAACTTAAAACTCCATATAACCTCGAAGATGCTGCCAAGAATGTGCAAGTGTGAATACCTTGGGTAATAACTTACCCGAACCGCAGCATGAGGAGGACCGCGCTGGGAGCTTCTGTGGAGTTCACAGACTAGAAAGAGGATGCTGTGGAACCAGGGGGTCTGGAACCTTCAGCCTTGTGCTGATGCGTGGCGTCTGATTGGCTAGGCTTCATTCCAGGCTTAACAAACGGCGCTAATTGCCTGAGTCATGTTATCACGAACATGATTATTTGTACACGGCTGCTGTGTGTTTGCGATCCAACGGACACGCATGTCACGTGGAGCGGCAGCCCCTGGCGTGTAATAAACAGCATCATAATAAACCATTTAGGCTTTTTGTACGTTTCCTGCGGTGTGGATTTACGGGCTGCTGGCCGACTACCCCTTTCCTCTGCCTGCTCTGAGTTACGTCCTGTGCAGCTCTGGCGACTGACCCCCCAGGGGGGAGATGGACTCTCGCACTCCATAACAGAGTGTGATGAATTCTAAGAATCAGCGGCAGAGGAGTGGCCCGACCTTGTAATCACTGAATGCAGTGAACGCGTCACGGGGTGTCTTGCGAAACGCGAGCGGGCCACGTCTGCTGGCGGGTGAAGTCAAAGCAAGCCGGTGCGTTTTGCCAGGTGATTACGAGGGCTCCTGAGTCCGTTTCAGGTGTTTTTAGCTTTTTTTTTTTTTCCCCCAATGCGTGATATCATCGCTGATGCGGCATAATGATCCCTGCAAGTGGATTTGGCCAGAACCACTTTTCCACCAGCAGTTTTGTGCTCCTGGCGGTTGACCATGTTCTTTATTGATAGAATGTTATTAAATAATATGAGGTGAAAAATCATTCATGGCTAACGTACGGAGTGGAACTGCAATTAAGAGAGAACGAGAGTACATCTGGAGCCCAGTGTGTGTTCTCATGCTCCCCAGCAACTCCCAGACCGCTGGTACACAGCATGGTACCCTACAACAGGCCACGCAGCGTCCAGAAACCTCCACGAAGACGAGACAACTCTGAGCTCCTGAAGAGACAACGTCACGCCCGAGCGACGCTGGGGCCTGATGCTGTACATACTAGTACATACAGTACATGTATGTATGTACATACTGTACATACTAACTTCACTGGGGGTTCCTGCAAAAAACCTGTACTTGCTGTACACCATTGTCATATGTTAATTTCATAAAATGCGATCAATCCTCATCCTATGAGCTGAGACCAGAGAAACCCAAGATGGAAGCTGACCTCAAAGATGCTCTCTCTCTCTGGGAAACGCCTCACTATTGATAATGATAAAACTGAACGAGTGTTCTCAGTCCCTGCAGGACTGCTCGTCTGCCTGACTGTTATCCAGACGTTTTGTTCACGATGACGTCTCCAATGTAGCAGGCCAACCGTGGTCTGCTCCTTATTCCAGAACGTTGTGTTCCTCAACCTGGACGATTAGACCAGTTGTTCTCAACCGGTGGAACACTCTCCGGGGGTGGGTGGGGGAGTGGGCTACAGGATGGGAGGTAAAAAATAAAATAAAAAATCACGATAAATCACTGACTCACTGACTATTAGTAGACCTACAAAGGGGATGCAACAGATTCCCCCCCCCATGTCGAGATGCAAGTGGTTGGACTATTATAACACACAAACAAATCAACCCCACGGTTTCATTTCAAATCTACCAATACAGGGGGTAGTATTTTGAGCCTGTGAGGCACACACGTCATAGCTTTGTTCACTCTAGTCTCACCAGGTTCGCTTGTGCCAGCTCTCGCTAGTCTGTTATTAATCTCGTTATCAGTTTAAGATAAGTCTGTGCTAATGCCAATTATAACAATAGCCTAGTAATGATAATAGGCCTACCTACAGCTATTGATGCTGATAATACATTCACATTTACATTTAGGGCATTTAACAGATGCTGTAATCCAAAGCGACTTACAAAGAGTACATTTGTCATAAGAAGCTGAAACATTTCATTGCTGCTAATACAATAAGAAAGTCACCAGAACAAGTTTCAAGCATTTCAATTGCTAGATTAACCATTGCTAGTATACAACATCTCTGAATAAGTGTGAAGTTACAAAGAGCGATCAAAGTGCCAAATTACAAAGAGTGCCAAGACGTACAACAAATAAGAGCATGAGGGTAGGGTTATGCAAGGTTCAGATGAACTCTGAACAAGTGGGTCTTGAGTCTCTTTCGGAAGATTGGGAGTGACTCTACAGTCCTGACATTGGCAGGGAGCTCGTTCCACCACTGCGGTGCCAAAACGGAGAAGAGTTGAGATTTTGCCATCCTCCTTTTAGTGATGGCTGTACCACAAACAGCTGAGGTAGTTGAGCGGAGTGCTCAAGCAGGGGCGTGGTGTTTCACTAAGGTTTGGAGGTAGGTAGGAGCAGTTCCATTGACGGCTTCGTAGGCCAGCAGCATCGTCTTGAGTGATGCGAGCCACTACAGGGAGCTGGTGGAGGTCATGGAAGAGGGGGGTCATGTGGGAGAATTTGTTTCGGTTGAACACGAGGCGTGCTGCAGCGTTCTGGATCCGCTGCAAAGGTTTAATCATGGTCGCAGGGAGTCTAAGCTCCAGCAAAGAGCAATTTGCAGTAGTCGAGGCCGGAGATGACAAGTGCTTGGGTCAGGACATAATAATAATAACAATAATAATAATAATAGTGTGGGCCTAACAATAATAGCCTAGGGGCTATCTATCAATCGGTGGGGTGGCGCCGGGAGGAGAGGCCCCAACTGCAGTGAACCAGCTATGGGGGGGCCCAGCTTGCAAAAGGTTGAGAACCCCCGGGTTAGGCCATGGAATTGTTTTTCCTTCGCCGCTATGCCTGGCTTCATATATGTTCCCAGGTTCTCTGTTCTTTATGTCCCTAAGTACATGCTTTTGTTGTTTGAGTATCTGGCAACGTTTTTTTTTTTTTTATTACACTTAATAATTGTGTGTCTGTCTGTGTCTGTGTGTGTGTGTGTGTGTGTGTGTGTTTTTCTCAGGAATGTATCGCCCCAGACACAGGTAGATTTCAAGGTATGGAGCCACCATGCAATTAAGGCAGACTCTCTGCTGGGCAAAGCCACTTTGAACCTGCGGCAAGTCCTGGACCAGCATGAAAGAAAATGTACGCATCTGCACACACACACGCACACACACACACACACACACCGATGCCCAGACACTTACACACGCACACAAACACGCCATTTTCCCGGCTCCAATGAATTTTTTCCCTGGGAAGGTCAGACGTGTTGTGCTACGACACCAATGTGCACGTGTCAACACAGCGCAATATTTGCCACTTTTCCACATCCGCCGTCGCGGCACCCCCTCTGCTATGCTAAGAGCAACAAGCTGTGACTGAAAGGATTGCATTTTAAAAGGGGAGAATACACAAAGGGGTCGTAGCACGCTAACATATCACGCTAACGTACCACGGTGACCCTGTAGATGTCCACAACAGGCTATGCACCTACACATCCTTTATGGCGACACCACTTAGTTGCTAGGAGTTAGCTTATCGTGGGGGGCCCTGATCTGTATAACAAAGCTGATCTGCACACACAAGCCTCGCAGCTTGCGTCAAAACGCAAACGTAGCTCTCTGTAGTCTCTCATAGCCGCTATCGTTGCGAAATATGTTCACTTCGGTAAAGAATGAAAATGTTCCAGTTCTTATCCTCCTGTGATTGATGCAACACATTTATTTCAATAACGGGGTTGCTTATTATTGATTCTTAAGATTTGATTCATTGTGTAGATCGGAAAATGGATTTCATTCAAGATTCACGTCCTTTATTGTCAAATGTGCAGCATCACTTATAGTCCTACTGTACAACCAAATGTATTGGACGAGGCCCGTTCCAACAGGGAAGGATCCTATATGGCACTCAATGATAAAGACAACCAAATTGGCAATAGTCAATTTGGCCACAATAAAAGAAAAGAATCTATAGCAAGCAATAAAAGAATCTTTAAAAACTAGTTTGAATTCAATCAGATATGTATTGATCGACCACAGAGATCCAACCTATTCATAGAGGTGGTCGTGGTAAAAAGCCCGTCCATAAACATGCTCTGGAGCTGAAACCATGGCCTTGTCTCCTCAGTGGAGAACGTGAAGGAGGTGTTGAAGCTGAGCGTGGAGCAGAAGGGAGCCCCGGTCTCCACGGGGGAGCTGACGGTGTACCTGGACGGGCTGACGGTGGTGGACCAGGAGGCCACGCAGCCCCTCACCAACGGCGCCGCGGCCGGCACCGCCACCACCACCACCATCACCACCACCACCACCACCACCACCACCACCAGTAAGGCCTCCCGTCTCCGTACAGGCGACATGGCCGCCGTCCCGGCCCGCCGCTTCTGAGAAATGGCTTGTGCTCGTGGTCCATCGCAGAGTTTGTTCCCCGCACGAGTGCGAAGAACATGCAATTTCCCTCGGGGATCAGGGATCTGTCTGTCTGAGTGGATGCGCTCTGTGACATGAAGGTCTTTGTTTTTGCACTCCTAGCTTCCCCCCAGTAGTGGTGGGTCAGGGGGCATCCCTCCTTTGGTTCATTTGGGTTTTTCTGATGTAGCGGGCCGGCCTCCCATGGGGCGTTAACATGATTGGCCTTTTTTGGTCTGCGCCCGTTTATACTGTAGTGCCCCACTGGAAATCGAACATGAACACGAGAGGTTCCAGACTAATTCACTGTCTCTGTCCCCTCTGCAGAAACCCAACAGAACGGAGATGCCATTCATGAAAATGGAGAAGACTTGTTGTCCTCTTCGAGGGCAGCCAACAGGTACATTGTCTGGAGGGGCTCTCACACACTCTTAAAGCTCTGACTTATACAATAGGTGCTAAAATTGTGCCCTTGTTGCAGTACGGTATTATTTTAATGCAAAGGCGTAAGCCAGCCTTCGCCTACAGCGCTGTAGTTACTCAGCAAGTAGTTGCTTGCCAAGAAGGTTTGATGTGTGCGTCCCATTGCGCGGCGAGAATAAAAGCAAGTGAAGTTGTTTTATATCAAGTGCGAGATTCCCCGTGGCAGTTGGATGGTTTTGCAGTTTCCAAGTTGGCTTTGTGTATTTAGAAGGAATGCTGGAGCTATCAGTGCTGGCTGGGGGAATGGCCTCGATCTCATCCCTTACACTTAAAGGATTACCTCTTCAAGCTGGACCCTGTTTTCCCATCATTTATGGCGGAAGGCACAAATGCAGGCAACATTTTTTTAAATTGGCCCAGTGGTGAGTGAGAGTGCTGCACAACGGGTCATGTAATGCGTGGTCCTTTAGGGCGATGGGGCCGACGTATGTCCTCAAAGGGCTTGTTTTTGCCACTGACTAGGGCTGGGCGATTAATTGAATTTCGATTTCGATTACGATTTTGGCTTCCCTCGATCATTAAAACAAGATAATCGTAATAAAACGATCATTCTGCCACCCGCTGTGTTTTGTGTGGTAAATGGAGCGAACCCTTCTTTCTCCACCTGCGCACTACGCTGCGCCCCGCCCCCGCCTGAAAACTTACAAAACATTTAGAAGAAGACGGTGAAGATGGCAGAAAGGCAGCTTTTGGTCGAGAAGAAAGGTAAAACGAATTCTGTGGTGTGGAAACACTTCGGTTTTGAGGAATCTGACTCTAAACAAAAGAAGATATTGTGCAAGATATGTCACGCGACCGTGTCTGCACCTCAAGCGAATACGACCACTTCTAACAACGATCTATTTAACCACTTAAAGTCCACACGCAGAGTAATTAATACATGACCAAGCAATGAAGGAAAAAATGAAAAGCTCTTCCACTCCTGCCACGGCAACACAGTCCTCAATTAAGGAGACGCTATACAATGCCACCCCATATCCACCCAGCTCCCGCAGGCATAAAGAAATAATAGATGCAATCGCATACATGATTGCCAAAGACATGTGCCCTATCAGCACCGTTAGCGACCCGGGGTTCAATAAACTGATAAACACATTGGACAAGCGGTATGTGGTTGTTATTTTTTTAAATCAATGAATAATCGTCTTTAATAATCGCAATTACAATACCAATCAAACTAATCGTGATTATCATTTTTGACATAATCGAGCAGCCCTGCCACTGACTCAAACTGTTATTAAGTGTCTGACACCATTATGGAAGGGACCCCTGTGGAGATATACAACTTTTTGACCCAAAGGGTTGTTTTTGTTCTTGTGTCTTGCCAAGTCTTGCCCAAGCAGAAGTCTGAATTTGAGTTAAAGAATCTGAGATGAATGCAGGAAGAGAGTGGTGGGCCACCTGAGAGAGTGGTGGGCCACCTGAGAGAGAGAGAGTTGGAGGAAGAGCCGGCAAGGGTTTCTGTTGTGTCGGACTACAGAATGCATCGCTTAGTGTTCGCTAAAAGGTGTGGGTGAAGGAGGCTTGAGATTGTAATGACAATGTGGACATTTCCTACAACAACGGGATTTCGGTGGTGAGACTTCTCCTTGAACGAGACTGTAAACACAATAAAGAACACACCGATCAAACGAAAGGTAAAGGTGACCTTTGTGATCCTCTGTCGGGATTCTTTCCATACTGTCGTCAGACACTTTGAATAACAATCTGAGCCGTCGGTTGTCCGCATTAACCACCCAAAGCGATGGGAGAATAGGGTCCAGGTTATCAGACGTTATCCTTTAGTACCTCGACACTGACGCATGTCACTGCTTTGTTTTCTCCCTCGTCCACGCTCAGTCCATCTCTTGCCGTTCGTCCCTTCAGTCGTTTGTCTTTCAGGTACCTCTGTGTCCACTTGGTGTTTTGCCCGTGCATCCGAGCGTGACTTAGACGCAGGCCTTGGGTGCTGAAAACGAGCGGAACGAGTTGTCTGCACTCTGCTGCAGCAGGCAGATGGTGGAGGGGGGGGGGGGGGGGGGGCGGGGAGAGCAGCTACAGCATGGCTCGCATCTGCATTGCAGTTCCTGGCTGCTGTGCCTTCATAGGAAACGAAAACGCATGCACACACACACACACACACACACACTCGCTCACAAAACATACACAAATGCAAGCCAACAGAGTTACACAGCCTCTCCATCCAAGAAGTAGGGTTTCTTCATAGGACTTTTTGCATTCTTCCACTGACTATGTCCCTCACATCCAAGTTTGTTATATTCCGAGTGTATAAATGCCAAATGTATGCAAATTAATTGTCTGCAATAGAAAGGCTGGGTTATGAGTTGCGTGTAAGATCCAGTAGTGCTATCAACAAAGTACCCCAAGCTTTCAACAACAAGCCGGCAACCATTGACTACCTGCTAGCCCTGTGAGTATGGCAGACTTAATGAGGGGAGGGAGTCAGTTTAGGTTGGCTTCAGTCGTCATTTCATTAAGGAAAGTTTCGGTATTCGTCTCTCTAATGTAAACGTTAACAACTGGATCCAAACGTGGCAGCGGCCAGCAGCGCTCTGAAGGGTTTTCAACGTGGACCCTGTGTTCCCGTAATGTTTTGTCTGAGGGACTAATGCGGTGTACAGCTACTGCCCCAAAGGATTACACGTTCTCGCTCAACACTGGACTCATTAAAAAACAAACAAAAAAAAAACAAAAAAGGTCTGCATTACTCCCATGATGGGGAACATAAGGTCCAGGCGGAGAAATCCTGAATTCATCCTTTAAAGATGGGGGTTAAAAACGCCGTCATCTGCGTAATTCAAAACAGTTTAAAACGCCGCGGGCGCCACGAAAATGGCAAGCGAGACGTACAAAATGTTCTATAGGTTTGGTTTGTCAAGCCCTATTGATCCAGCATGGCATTGTTGGGGTGCTTACCATTCAATTGATTTTGTAATAGTGCAGGGTAATTAACCAAAGGAAATTTCATTGAGCTCATGTCATTATGTAGTCCCCCCCCCCCCCCCCCCCCCCCCCATACACACACACACACACACACACACACACACACACACACACACACACACACACACACTCTTGCTTCCTGATCTTTTTTACAGTGTTGTTATCTCTCTTCCTCTCCTCTCTTTAAACCGTGATCACTCAGTCCACCGACACCAATAACGTCATCAGCGTTATTTGAAACAGACTGGCCTTCTCAGGAGGGAGGGAGGGAGGGAGGGAGGGGCGTTGATTCTGGGGTTGGACCTGAGAACTCCAAGTCCTTTTCCAGAGACTTCCACAATGCTGTCGCAACACCACCTTAATGTACACGGGCTTCAGTCTCGAGCCCCTATCCACCCGAGAGCAAGGGCTGCTTCGGGAGGGCCCGTCACGCCACAACGCCACCTTCAACAGCTGTGGTGATGCCCAAACACACACACGCGCACGCACGCAGGCACGCACGCACGCACACACGCACGCACACACGGTCACCCGCTTTGCTCTTGTCGGGATCCTTGCGCCAATGAGTTGCGAAATCCCATCCTGTTAATTGGCACACCCACTTGAGTGCATTCCTCAAACAGAAACTCAAACGGTGCCCCTTCTCTAATGGCAGGCAGGCGGACAGGAAGTAGTTAAAGTAGCAGTTGGTAGTAAATTTTAAAGCAGCACAAAGGGTATGAGATAGCCTGCTGCGTTTATGAAACATTATGGCCCCAGTTACATGTCTTGTGCATTCTTATCCGGGATGAACACATGTTGCGATTTGCTGTGTACATTCCTGGTCGTGTCTATGTCGTCAATTACTGCATGTTTGGCTACACTGGGGATGCCAGCATCTATGATTTAGAACGTATGCAATACCTCATCCTCAGGATGCTCTCTCTATGTTTGGTGTCCTGTTTGTTTCAACCAATGACGTTGCTGCATGGTGAATCCATGCGCGTGCAAACCCGGCACAGCCATTTTATGAAAATATGCTCATCGTCAACAGAATATGAAGATTTGGCTCCGGTGACACACCTTTTGAAGAATCAAGCGATTACCCATGGAGACATTTTGAGTTTAGCAGCTGATAAATGTCAGGTGTCATCTACTGGGGGTCTTGCTGGACACTTCTTCGCAGGAGTAGGTGGAAGAGATCTGGCTGTTTGTTGTTAGAATTCATTCACATTCTCATCCTCTCGTTTTTCACCCCAGAAGCACTGCACGTAATTGACCGAAGCGTAGGTGGAAAATATGGTTGTGGCTGTAGATCAGGGAGCCTCTGTCAAAGTGTTTTATTTTGTAAATGTGCAGCTCGTTCTGCCTTAAAGGGCACCGCCGGCCCACATCACAGAAAACACATGGTAGCAATGAGAGTCTAGGCACAGAATAAGCAATGGGAGGTGCAGATAGTGTCAGTGTCAGTTTCTACTGTTTGAGCCGCCAGATGGCCATCGGGCTTCGCACCGTGTGAGTCTGGACGGCGCTGGGATGCTTCGCTGACACTTTGCGCAAGGAACCGACTCAATCTACGACCACAGGGACTGCAACGTTCATCCAGGTGGGAGAGGGCCAGTGTGCGGAGTCACAGTTAGAGCCGAGAGTGAAGTGGATCCGATTTTATTGTTGTTGCATAGGAGAACACACCAAAACCTGGTTTCGCAGAAATCCACTCCACAACCAAAACAACATCAAATAGATATACATAATGTATACATGTATATATCGGAAACTATGATGCATGGTCGAGTGGACAAGCTCTCACATGGTGTCGGAACCGCAGTCCTGCAGTGAGGCTGAGGCTTCCTCCGTCCTGATTGGTTCTGCTGATTGTGGGTGTCTCTAGGGCAGGGTCATGAACAAGGTCCAAAGGTCAGAAGGTCAGAGATGAGGGGGCCGGTGAGTCTTGTAGGCCTCCACAGATATGTGTAATCGAGTCCTGTGTTTCCTGCTTTGATGTCAGTGGTTTTGTTGTTGTCTCTGTGGGCTCTGTTCAGCCACCTCTCCGTGGACACCTTCTGCCTGGGTGGATGTCTCCACGTGGGCGGAGATGTTGGCGGAAGTTTTTTTCCACGCAGGGCGCCGGGGGACGCTGTGTCCTGATTAGTCCGCGTGTTGGCCCTTTTTCAAAGGCTCCGCTCACGTCCATCGTGACGGGGGTCAGAGGTCAGAGCGGTTCCCCGGGTGACCTCCACCGCGGGGAGGTGTTGAGCTGGTCAGGGAGTGAGGCGGAGGGCAGGGCATCGCTGTCATCTCTGTCTTTGTAGTGTGTGATGGAGTGAAGGGCATGCTGTATGCGCTGTGCGGAGGAGCCATTACAGGCGGCCCCCCCCCTGTGCCCTGGAGACCCTGTGTCTCTTTGCTCCAACCCCGGGGGGGGTTGGAGCAAAGAGTGTGTTTGTTTGACCATGGTACACGGAGAAAACATGGATTTGACCTCAGACACACACTGAGCTAGTGAGCGGAGCGAGGAGCGAAGCGGATAGAATGTTGTTGGAGCGTGGAGAGGTTTTTTATTTAGACGCCGGAGCGGCCGCTCTGTTCCTCTCCAATGTCGCTCCGATACCGCTCACACCACGAGTCTGAGGCATTCCCAAATCCAAACGTGTGTCTTCTTGTTGCACTTGTCTATCTTTTAAAATAAATGTTCTATGACTGAAATATATTGCCGGTGCTCTTAGTTCTTTAGTATGTACGTTTTCTGTTTAAGGTGGCAATTTGTAGTAGATTATTTCTCCCTCATTTAAATTGGAGCGAGCGTGGAGCGATTTCAGTGGAGAAGCATGATTTTTAAGTGGAGCAGGGAGCGAAAATTAGCGGAGGGGCCGGACGCCATTTTGAGCGAGGAGCGGCCGAGAGAACAGCTATCTGAGAGAGGAGCGGAATATTCGCACCGCTCAGCTCACTAGCTCTGGACACACACACACACACACACACACACACACACAGGTCAGCTCGGCTCCTTTTTCATGACCATTTATGTAATTTTGCCTTCTTGTCTCCCTGAAGCACATTGAATGGAACGGAACCGGGCCCTGCCAACGGCTCCAGCACCGGCTCCTCTGCGGCTCCGAACGGCGACGACGACGAGACGGCGCCGGAGTCCTCCGCCCCACCGGGGCCCTTACCCCGTCGTCAACGGAAACGCAGCTGCTTCCCCGCGACCCGCTGGACAGCGATGCCGCCTGCCGCCGCCGCCACCAACGGCGCCGGGGAGGAGGAGGCTCTGGGGGGGGGCTGCAGCCACCGCGGTCACCGCGGGCCCCTCACGGCGTTTGTGCTCATCGCCAGGTAACGTCAGACTCTGACATGTGGAGTTAGTCTGTTCACTGTCACCTGCACTTCGGGGAGGGCAGTTGCCACCCTCGCTTACAACACCGTCCACCTTCACTTTTGCTGTGTGCTACGACCGAGCAACTCGGCACTGCAGAGTGCCCTCCATGGGCCTGGCTCCTGCTAGTGGACACATGTCAACTTGAATTTACACCGGGGGGGGGCGAAGCTGTCAGTGCCTTTAATCACCACGTCTTTGCAACTTTCTCTTCAATCCAGAGAGAGAGAGAGAGAGGAGAGAGGAGAGAGAGAGAGAGAGAGAGAGGAGAGAGAGAGAGAGAGAGAGAGAGAGAGAGAGAGAGAGAGAGAGAGAGAGAGGAGAGAGAGAGAGAGAGAGAGAGAGAGAGAGATGATGAGAGAGAGAGAAGAGAGAGAGAGAGAGAGAGAGAGAGAGAGAGAGAGAGAGAGAGAGAGAGAGAGAGAGAGAGAGAGAGACTCTCATATTTTCGGAGTGGAAAATACGCTATAGAAGGAGTGCGGTGTACGCGAGGCGATGTTGATTCATGACATTTGATTTATTATGTTCTGTCCCGCTCCCCTCTTAGGGACCGCTGCAGTGAACAGGGGCGATGTTGGCGCCGGCCGCCCCTCTTCCTCTGCCCCCACGGAGGACGCGCCGCCCTCCGCTGAGAGCCACGAAGACCGTAGCCAGAACCCTTCCCCGCCAGAACCGGGCTCGGCAGAACCAGGCCCGGCAGCCGGCGGCATGGCCCCAGACCCCGCCACCCCCGCCTGCTCTCACAGCAGCAGCACCACCACCACCACCACTACCACCACCTCCTCATCCTCCTCCTCCTCTGTTACTGCGGCTCCTGCTGCTCCCTCTGACTCCAACACCCCGACCCCTGCATCAGCCGCTCCCGCCGCGGAACCCGTTCCCGGGGGCGCTGCCCCCTCCGCTGCGGGGAACCGCCGCCCCCAGGAGGAGAAGCTGGCGCCGCCGCCGCCGCCGGCTCCACGGAGGCCACGCCGCCGGACGGGGCCAAGCCCAGACAGCAGACCGCCAGCACCACGGCTCCCACCGCCGACGCCCTGCCTCCGGGGTAAAACGCCGGCCGGCGGGGGACACCCTGGGTGGTGGGCCGAGGGTTTCCCCGGGAGAGGCTGTGTAGCTTAGCCCGGAGACCGTCCTGATCACGTGGCCCTGCGCTCTGTTTTCCCTGCACGGGTCAGTCTTGACCTCTTAGCTTCCCACGTCGATTTCCCCGAAATGACCATGTTATGGCGGCCAATCGGGGACTTGCGTTGTAGTTGACGACATGAAAATACAGGCCGTCGCTGTAACGGAAACCCAGCAGAAAGGGGGCTGACACGGGAGACGACAATGAGCGCTGAATGAAATCAACCAGAGTGTTAGGTTAAACAATCAAAGTTCTAATATTTTTTGTTGTCCACAGCTAAAACGGCACAGTTCATCAGAGAGCAATACACTTGACAGCTTTCTCAGAAGTGCGCGCCAAGTATTGTTGGCAGGTGCCTTTTATATTGTAATATATATTATACACAGTCTCTGCTCGTTCCCAAGGCCTTCAGATCTTCCATGGCCCCACCAGACCAGGGCACAGGGTTGAGGCCTGTGTTGCTGTCATTAGTGCCGTTTTCCTGCCCTAATGGAATTGGGGTATTGTTCAACACAAAGGCACTTTGGCCACACCCAGGTGTGCCCGCAAAACAGAAAAACAAGTATATAAATCATGCATCAACTGGTAGAGAAAAACAATGACATAAATCAGATAACTTGCACGTGGTAAAAGTGCTCACAAGAATGACTTGCAAAGAAGGGGCTGTGGATTAATTTACATCACAATTCCCCCCTTTTGATCATCCATTGATCAATCATGATAAAATGGAAAATACATGGGAAAATGCATATAATCACATTAAAACGGAAGGTACAGGTCTAATAATCACATAGCGAGAAATAGAGCTAAAGATAAAATCAGGAAGGGTGCGTCACATATGATCATCAGAAAAACCCAGGCAGGGATTTCAACCTGCTACCAGGACCGGGGAAAAGATGATTATATGTTCAGAAATGGTGAATACTGAATATTGAAATAAAATGATTATACAACTCTTAAGTTACAATAAGACGTAACGTAACATAACATATGTAAAGTAACATATTGACGAATCATAAATAAAAAATAGACTAATACTGAAATGTTTTAACTATAAGCTAAACCATAGGTAGAAAGTCAATAAAACTATAAAACTGATTTAAACACAAAAACTGAACACAACAATGTTAATAAAACTCGCCATGGTTAAATGTAGGATTCATAAACGAGCCGCGTCAATACTAATGATAAACCCATATTTAAGCAAAGGATGTAGCCTGACGTAGACGCAGCTATTAAGCTTCTCTGCGGGAAGGTGTTTTCCTTCCTGACCGCCATGGCCTCATGTGTGTTGCTATGCTGCTCTGAAGGGGATGTGGGCGGGGAGCGGTCCACACTGATTACTGTAGCGAGACAGAACGCCCGTGATCAGGATGCTTCCAGGCCACCATGGAGCAGCATTGAACTGTATTGGGACGCAGCCCAAGTTAAAGCCCAAGGTCCTATGTCCAAAGAATTTTGGACATAGGACCTCAGTTCCAAGATATCCTGTGTGTTATTTATCATCTGAGACGTTTTCAACAATTTCATTCAGTTCTTCTAGTTGCAGAGTTCGCTGGTGCTAGGCTAGCGCAAGTCAACGGTTTCGGCTAGCCTGCTAATAAAAACTTCTTACCCACTCCCACAGTACAGTACAGTAATTTCTGTGTTGATAGAATAATGTTAGAAATAAAACCAACCTTGCATGGCATTGCATTTTGAGGGACTTGTGTCTCAGCAGCAGCGTTATACTTCCTGTAAGTAGGCTACGGCAGCGGCAGACTGATATTACCTAGGTTACCGGCAGGAACTAGTCCCTCAAAATGTGATGATTCATGCGATGCGAGGTTAGTTTTATTTCTAACATCATTCTATCACAACAGACATTTACATCGATAGTCAGATAGACAGTTTTTATTAACAGGCTAGCCGACACCATTGACTTGTGCTAGCCTAGCACCAGCAAACTCAGCAACTAGAAGAACTGAATGAAATTTGTTGAAAACATCTCCAATTATAAATAACACACAGGCTAACTTGGAAATGAGGTCCTATGTCCAAAATTCCGAACTACCCCTTTAAGTCTTTTCCAAGCTTTGAAGCCTCTTGGGGCCTACGGTGGAGTGAAATGAACACTAACTGGTTATGTCATTATAACCTCTCCACCCAATGGTCAAACCATACATTATCTCACATCTGTTACCCGAAGGCCTGTCGAGTCTGGAAATGCTTATTGTGACAGAGGCGGGAACACAGCTTTAGGCTGTCTGTCGTCAAATGTCATCAGGCTTCGGAGCTTTTGACCCGCTGAGCGATGGCCCCATCCGCGTGTCCAGCTGAACATTCAAAGTGCTGCCACATGGAGCCCAATGGACAGCAGCTCTGCGCAAGAGAGCAGATCTCATTGCAACTAGGGGGGGGGAGTGTTTTCTGGAGGGGACATGGATGATGGCTCCAACACATATCAAACGATCTGATGTAACGCAACACAGCCACATCAATAGTAGCTTCACAACTATATGAAGGAACCGCTTGTCAGCTGTCACTGCACATTATGTTCCTGTTGCACAGAGCCACACATCCCCAGCTGCAGCACCACACACTCTCTCAGTATAAACATGGAGGTATCGCGTGGCAAGCGTGTAGGCAATATGTAGGATACACAGGGGGGGGCGTCAGCAAAATGAATGAATTCAATTCAATTCAATTGAAATTAATGACTTCAAAAGTGGAGCTGGCTTCTATGAAGTGTATACCATCAATGACCTCGTTTGTTGAGACATGATTGTGTGAGCGGCCTCGTCCCCGTGGCACTGGGCTCTCTTGTGTGACACGTTTGCCCTTCCTTGTGATTCCCAGGTGGGAGCAGAGGAAGGACCCGCACGGCCGGACGTACTACGTAGACCACAACACCAGGACCACCACCTGGGAGAGACCGCAGCCTCTACCTCCAGGGTCAGACCCTCCTCCTCCTCAAACCCTCCCAGGCGCTGTTCACCTGAGCCCAGACGTGGTGCTGGAGCCTGTCCACGCAGTGTTTACATTGTTATGCGTGATGGAACCTTCATTAAGAGGGAAATGGTGACAAACCACTGTGGATGAACGGTGCTGAGTGAGCGTGGGGGTGGAAAAGGCCTGCAAGGGGAAGCAGAGCTCCTCACGGACTGCACCCTCGATCCACCCTCACATGATGTGATTTGTGACCTTTTGGAAAAGGCATTGGTTTCGTTAAAGAGTTCAGTATATTACGTTAAGGAAATGGGATCTAATTAGATTTGAATTACTATGGCTGAGACATTGGTCTCCTGTGATGTTGTGCACACAGTGCCCATCGTTATCTTCTGCAATCCGTTCCATCATTTCTGGAAAGCGCCGCTGGGTTAATCACCATATTTTCTTTAGACGGTATCACTTGAAATATGGCCTAGTTGTATGCGGAGCAGTTTTACTAGAGAACCACAAGCAGTAATGCAATTACTCTCACTCTCACGCTCTAGGTCTGAGTGACGGCCAGCATGGGAAAGGAATTAGTTCTATGTCACAAATATTACATAATGTTAGATAATATCCATCACTGACCTGCCCCCTCCTCCCCCCTCCTCCCCCCTCCCTCCCCCTCCTCCCCCCTCCCTCCCCCCAGCTGGGAGCGGCGGGTGGACGACCGGGGCCGTATCTACTACGTGGACCACAACACCCGCACCACCACGTGGCAGCGGCCCACCATGGAGTCCGTCCGGAACTTCGAGCAGTGGCAGAGCCAGAGGAGCCAGCTGCAGGGCGCCATGCACCAGTTCAACCAGCGCTACCTCTACTCCGTAAGGGAACACCGCCCGCCTCTCTCGCTTGACCGCTCGGCCTTCCCCCCCCCCCCCCCCCCCCCTCAGTGTTCCAGAGGGGTTGATGAGTGTTAAGACAGATTACTTAATGGTGGGGGGGGGTGAGTAATGTTGTCATTTTTACGAGGGCACGTGACTTATTTGACAGAATTGTTTTCATATTTACAAGTCCCGTGGGGCGGAAAGCCGGGGAACCTTGGCGTCAAGTGATTTATCCCCCCCTCTGGTGTCGTGAAGCGTTCATCAAGCCACGTATTGCAAGCCACGTACTGCTCCATGTGATCTATGTCGATCTCCGGCTGCTTCCTGACCCATCTGGTCCGCAGGTGGGCCGTGCTGTGGGTGTGGGGGTGGGGGGTGGTGTTCCTGTCCCCCTTCCTCCATCCGCCTCTTATTCCCCTGCGTGCACCACCTCTTCCTCCTCCTCCTCCTCCTCGGTGAAGAGGAGTCTCAGGAGTCTTTGATCCGAGCCTTGACAGCATCTCCCCGCCGAAGATTAACACGCAATTCAGATCACAGCGGCTCTCCGCCACCGAGGCCTCGGGGCGGGCGGTGAAATGCGGCATTCCTCAGAATCTGCCTTCAGCTCGGTTTTTAGTTTATCTGTCTTGTTTTTGTTTTTAACCCCTTCTGTTGAACTTGGCGGGTCATGTTGCTGACCGGTTTTCTGCTGTTTTGCCTCTCGGTGGATCCATCCTCGGCGCCGCGGCCCGACCCGGACGCCCAGGCCTCCATGATGTCCGCGGAGAACGACCCCCTGGGCCCGTTGCCTCCTGGCTGGGGTGAGTTCTGCTCCGCCACCTGAGGTCCGCGCGCTAGAACCCAGCCGCTCCTTATCCGCCGTCGATGGCCCCCATAGACCACAGGAGGCTCCTGCTTGTAGTGAGGCTGCTGGAGTCCATTTGTTGTGCCAGTCGATACTCCTACTAGAAACACTGCTTGACAGAAACACAGGGGTGGCACACAACTCGAACCCGATGAAATCCTACGCGGCTGGCGTTGGTGATCCATACTTCTTTCCCCACTTGTGCCTTTTTGTGTGGGTGGCATCAGAGGAAAGAATCTCTGTAGCGGGATTTAAAGGGACACACGCACAATGCAATTGCGCTACACGCCGCATGTGGGTGGTCCCTTTAAGGAACCCGCCGATGGTGTGATGCCCGACACGTGGGCCGGTCCCCTGGGCCGCGGTGTGGCCGACAGAGCGCCGGCCGACTCTGATTGGTCGAGACCAGACGTCTCGACCAATCGTCTCGACCAATCGCGCGTACAGCTGGGCTTTGTGTCCCGGCGCTGATTGCCCGCCTGTGCTCCACCCCAAGCAGAGAGGCGTGTGGACTCCAACGACCGCGTGTACTTTGTCAACCACAACACCAAGACCACCCAGTGGGAGGACCCTAGGACCCAGGGGTGAGTGACGGCACGCCGCCCCGCCCAGAGGGGACTTCTGGGACGACACGCAGTCCGGTTACCGATTCCAGGGTTGATTTCCATGTTTTGTGCGTGTGTGTTTGTGTGTGTGTGTGTGTGTGCGCGCGCGTGCGTGCGTGCGTGCGTGGGTTTGTGTGTGTGTGTGTGTGTGTGGTTCTCAGGCTGCAGAACGAGGAGCCCCTGCCGGAGGGCTGGGAGATCCGATACACGAGGGAAGGAGTGCGATACTTTGTGGACCACAACACCCGGACCACCACCTTCAGCGACCCGCGCACGGGGAAGTCCTCTGTGTAGGAGCAAGCACGCGCGCACACACACACACACACACACACACACACACACACACACACACACACACACACACACACACTCTGCAGGACCTCTGGGCCCCCCAGTCCCACCAGAGCTGACAGGAACTCATCTGTCTTGGATGTCTGGGCTAATCCATTATAATTACACCTAAAGCGACAATAAGTTGACCTGACCTGTTGTGTGTGGGTCATACACATGATGAATCTGAACACTGAGGTTCCCTCTTCCTATTTGACATGTGAAATGAATCTCTCGCTCTCTCGCTCTCTCGCTCTCTCGCTCTCTCTCTCTCTCTCCAGCACCAAGGGGCCTCAGATCGCATACGAGCGCAGCTTCAGGTGGAAGCTTGCCCATTTCCGCTACCTGTGCCAGGTAATTACTTCCTTTACTAATTACTGCAGGCAATTACTTCCCATTACTAATTGCTCATTCGTTCCTAATGTCAGGGATGGAGGTGATGGTGTTGAAGCTCCACTGACTGTCTCTGTCTCTGTCTTGTTTGCTCAGTCCAACGCACTACCCAGCCATGTGAAGATCACTGTGTCGAGGCAGACTTTGTTCGAAGACTCCTTCCAGCAAGTGAGTGAGTTGCTCAGCCGGGGGGCCCGAGTCCCTGAGCTATTGGCTGTTCTGATGCTGTCCTGTGCAGCGTGCAGACGCAGCCTGGAACCCACCACCACCACCACCACCTCTATAGCACATGTATTACAGCATAGTGTCTGCATAAACATTAGCCTATGATCTGCATGATGCAATCTGTATTAGGGATGTTTATTCTTCCTTCTTCATGCTTATTATTTATTTTCTGACCCTCAACCATTGAACGGTCATTAGCCGATTGGAATGATTAAAAGTAATGGAAATCTGATGCTGATGGTTTACTGAACTATAACTATAAAGAACTATAAAGTTTGAGAGTAATGTTATAATGTTTTGTACTGATGCGGCATGTTATTGATGAGTGTTGTTGACGTGTGCGTGTTCAGATTATGGCCCTGAAGCCCTACGACCTGAGGAGAAGACTCTACGTCATCTTCAGAGGGGAAGAGGGACTGGACTATGGTGGCCTGGCTCGGTACGACACACAAGATGCCAATACATGCATGTAGTTGGGGCTTTGAATACAACACACACACACACACACACACACACACACACACACACACACACACACACACACACACACACACAATGTCACTTCAGTGTCAGGGCCTTCCATTCAATCATCAGCTTTTGATTTCAGAGCCCAGCGTTCAATCGTCTGCTTTTCATTCGATTTTTTGTTTAAGTTGATTGTGTCAAACCCTAATCAATTCATGTTCTGTCCCATGTGACATCTGTTGTTGAATCATTTTGGGTTATAGTAAGAGACCTGGTCATTAGAGGGAAAATACATCCCATGCTGTCAACATGACCATCCTTCATGTTTAGAGCATGGTAAACGAACTCAGATGTTTAACATGCAGCTGACGTTCCCAGTTTCCATTAGGGTCACAGGTCTTAAAGTTTCCGTCAATGGAAGGTTGTTTTAAGTCACAATTGGCATCACTGTCTCGTTGACCTACCTGTCTGTCTCTCCCCCCCATCCCCCCCATCCCCCCCCCCTTTTCAGGGAGTGGTTCTTCCTGCTGTCCCACGAGGTGCTCAACCCCATGTACTGCCTGTTTGAGTACGCCGGCAAGAGCAACTACTGTCTGCAGATCAACCCCGCGTCCACCATCAACCCCGATCACCTCTCCTACTTCTGTTTCATAGGACGCTTCATCGCCATGGCAAGCCCACGCACACACACACGCACGCACGCACGCACGCACACACACGCACACTTCAGGCTACACACAACACCTGACATTTTGCACACACACGCCCGCGAGTCCCAGATGTGTGAGGCTTTGCGGAGTCGTGGCAATTGAGTCCTCCGTCCGAGCGGACGACTCGTTACCATCACTTCCTTGTGAAATGGTTTCCACAAACGTGCTTCGACCCTGGCTGGGAACCGGACGTATCTGTGAGTTGAGGTTTTATTGGCTCTGGCGTGCACCTGGCCCCCCTCCCGTTCACACAGATCTCCACGCAGACCTGGCCAAGTTGGGCCGACCTCATCCCTTCATCTTCTTGTTCTGGTTTGGTGCGATGACAGACGAGCACCCTATGGAGCACCCTATGGAATCCGCGTGGAGTGTCCGTTTACCGCGGCTACGATATATTATGTATTACCGTTGGCGTGATGATGTTGCATTACAAATCGCGTTTCACAATGTCAGTAAAATATACTACTTTTTTCGTATCGCGTTCAGAAAGCATCCCGTTTTCCCAGTAGCTTTGTTGTAACGGGGTCACTTCTGTTTAGTTTGTTGTTGTCCTCCTCCTCTTGACGTCTCCTCCTCCTCCTCTTTGTGTGTGCGCGGCGACAGGCCCTCTTCCACGGCAAGTTCATCGACACGGGATTCTCGCTGCCCTTCTACAAGCGCATGCTGAACAAGAAGCTTCTCCTGAAGGACCTGGAGTCCATCGACCCCGAGTTCTACAACTCCCTCATCTGGATCCGGTAAGGCGCCCGCCCACGTGCCCCCCCCCCCCCCTCCCCCCCCCCCCCCCCGCCTTGACCCTGACATGAGAGTAGAGGTCTGCACTCCCACGAGACGTCACGCAAAATAGTGCGGCGCGGGACAAATGTTGAAGGCTCACTGCGGCTGCGGGCGGGATGATGCACTGCACTCCCGCAAAGTAAATATGAGTGTAAAGAAAAAATATATAAATGATTTCATGTAGGGCCTAGCGTACATAATGTGTGCTGGAGATTCTGTTTGGCGGCAATAGAAACGTTTTAAGCAGCCTAAACATTCGGTTGTAGTCGTTTGGGGGGTTAGCCTCATCTCGTGCACATGTGTTTAGAGACGATTCCGTTCCGCTACAGAAAGTGAACGTCCATCCTGCCCGCCGTCTCGCAAATGACAAAAAATGACAATTCTTTGCGGGACTGAACATTGTGTCCCGCGCAGACCTCTACATGAGAGCTCAACTTTGAGGAGAACATGAAGGAGCATTCGCTAGATAAAAGTGGACATTCTGCCACGGTGCTTGGGGTTGTGTTTAGTGTACAGTAGACTGAATGGTACGGCAGCGGTAGCTATCAACAGAATGGCCTGGGATGAATGATCCTTTGGTAATGGAGTATTTGGATAATGGAACACTATTGAAATACTCCAGTGTGAGAATGGGCCGACCTGAGACAAACCATTAACTAGCTGGTGGTAATAACAAGGTTTGTTGACTGTTTTAGGGTTCTCCCTAGGGTTTGGTTTTCCATGCTGGGGGGGTTAATGGCTTTGGAAGGGTTTTAATAATAAATCATGTTTACTACTATTTCCATTGTTCAAAGGAGGCCAAAACATGCTACTAATAACAAGTCTGAAGTTAATCAACATGAATAGAGATCGCAGCAGTGTTTTTTTCCTTCTCCCCACAATAGGGCTTCTGTAGTCTGCTCTTCAGGTGAACTGCCATAAATGGCCTCGTAACCTTGCACAATGTCCAAACCACTTACTTTGCTAGGTGATGATTTGAGCTTTCAGGCTACGTTGACGCGCTGCCATAACTCGATAGATGAGGAGGATCTGAAAGCCACAGAAATCCTATGAAATATTGTAGTTTTTTCTGCATTATTAGAATATATCACTGCACAAATCCAGAGGAAATACGATCAGTTGATTTAACACGCAGTAGTCTCCGCCAGATTCCATTCAGGCAGGGGATGGAACAGGAATTCCTAGAACTCGAGGAGTATTCAAAGCTTGACATGATGTTTCTCGAGCCAGCCCTAGTGTGGCAAACCACTTTCTAGAACACTCTCTCCCAGGAGAGAAGGAGACCTGACATCAGTCAGGGTCGAAAGTGTTAATCTGTTGTTCTCATCTGCGGTGCCCCCTACAGGGACAACAACATTGAGGAGTGCTGCCTGGAGATGTTCTTCTCAGTGGACATGGAGATCCTGGGCAAGATCACCTCCCACGACCTGAAGCCCAATGGCACCGACGTGATGGTCACGGAGGAGAACAAGGAGGAATATATCAGGTAGGGAACCCTAGGGAACCCTGTAGGGAACCCTATAGGAACCCAGCGCATGCGTCCAAGACGTGGCTCTCTGGAGAAGTCATTCCGGGTGGCGGTGTCTTTGGCCTGAGGAGGCACCGCGTCAAATAATTCAGATGGGGATTAGTCACGCTCGCCTGCCAGGAATGTCCCCGTTTGTAAACAAGCTGGGGGTTGGTTCATTTAAGTATATGGAGAATGAATGTCTGCTCTCACGCTAATACTATCTAACTATCCCTTTCTCGTCGGTGTAAACCTCATATTGGTTCATTTCAAGGTTCCATCTCCTCTTCTTAACTCATTTCCCCATCGTATTGGATTATCTCCAGACATACGCGTTGGCTTCCTTCTGGATACGGGCTAATCGGAGTGTGTGTGTGTGTGCGTGACTGTGTGTGTGTGTGTGTGTGTGTGTGCGTGACTGTGTGTGTGCGTGCGTGCGTGCGTGCGTGCGTGCGCGTGTGTGTGTGTGTGTGCGTGCCTGTGTGTGTCTGCGTGCCTGTGTGTGTGTGCGTGCGTGTGTGTGTGTGTGTGTGTGTGTGTGTGTGTGTGTGTGTGTGCGTGCCTGTGTGTGTGTGCATGTGTGTGTGCAGCCTGATGGCAGAGTGGCGGTTCTCTCGGGGGGTGGAGGGCCAGACCAAGGCCTTCCTGGATGGGTTCAACGAGGTGGTCCCACTCCAGTGGCTCCAGTACTTTGATGAGAAGGAGTTAGAAGTGAGTGGGTGTGCACGCACACACACACACACACACACACACACACATTAAGAGCAGTACAATGGTTGCTATTCAGCATGGGCACGTGGGCGCATGGAACGCTCATTTGCTTATCGTGTGTGTGAGGTTGGTTCCTTCACACATTACCCAGTGTTGTTAAATACTGTATACAGTTGGGTCACTGGAAGTGACGTGTGTGTGTGTGTGTGTGTGTGTGTGTGTGTGTGTGTGTGTGTGTGTGTGTGTGTGTGTGTGTGTGTGTGTGTGTGTGTGTGTGTGTGCGTGCGTGCGTGTGTGTCACCAGGTGATGCTGTGTGGTATGCAGGAGGTGGACCTTCAGGACTGGCAGAGGAACACTGTGTATCGCCACTACACTCGAAACAGCAAGCAGATCATCTGGTTCTGGCAGGTAACGCAGAGCAGGAGGGTGAAGCTAATCCTGAGATGTTTTGTGCATCATGAAACCATAAACGTACATCAGATGCCCCCGGCTGGAGACAAAGATGAGGATGAGCGCATGTTTACTAATGACATAGACATTTATTTTACTGGGGCATATGTATTAACAATATATCATATCGTAATGGACAACAAACCACATTTCTACAACATGGGATTTTTAATGACCTTTTGTGTACCTTTCTCTAGTCCACTCAGCCTTTGAGATTTTATCATCATAATTATCCTAATCCTCATCCACTTCACACCCCTGTAATGGTGGTGTGTGTAGCGAGGACTGCACAGTGTGTGTGTGTGTGTGGTGAGGACTGCACAGTGTGTGTGTGTGGTGAGGACTGCACAGTGTGTGTGTGTGGTGAGGACTGCACAGTGTGTGTTTGTGGTGAGGACTGCACAGTGTGTGTGTGTGCGTGTGTGTGTGTGTAACGAGGACTGCTCTGTGTGTGTGTAACGAGGACTACTCAGTGTGTGTGTGGTGAGGACTGCACAGTGTGTGTGTGTGTGTGTGTGTGTGGGGAACAAGCACTGCTCAGTGTGTGTGTGTGTGTGTGATGAGGACTGCACAGTGTATGTGTGTGTGTGGTGAGGACTGCACAGTGTGTGTGTGTGTGTGTGTGGGGAACAAGCACTGCTCAGTGTGTGTGTGTGTGTGATGAGGACTGCACAGTGTGTGTGGTGAGGACTGCACAGTGTGTGTGTGTGTGTGTGTAGCGAGGACTGCTCAGTGTGTGTTACTTAGGGGTGTAACGGTACACTGAAGTCATGGTTCGGTTCATACCTCGGTTCAGACATCACGGTTCGGTACAATGGAGGGAAAAGAAAAAATGCAGACGGCAATTATTTTTTATTGTGAATGTCTCAGGTTGAACCACCTCGTGGCATACAGTCTGAGCTAGCTGCAACACCCTGAATCGTGTAATCTAAACAATAAGTACCCCACATCATCTCCAGACTATCTGTAACTTGTAAACAACATAAGACAGTCAGCTATAAAACTGAAAATGCAGCATGTCTTATTTATGAGAGTGCAAAGTACATATAATAATAACAAAACAGCCCCTTAGGCTAGATTTAAACATTCTGTGCTTAAATACAACCTTCCCCATAAAAAGATAAAATAAAGTAAATAAAGTATTATTGCTATTAAGTGTTTTGTTGTATATGCCAGGGACTATTAGTTTGGCTCATATGTGGACGGGAGGGCATGTTGTAACGAGGTTCGAGCACATGTAACAAATACTGTAAACCAGGTTCCTCCACCAGTGAATACGGGCGCATTGAAGATGACATACATGTATAAATTCCGATTGCTTCAGTAATGTTTTGGCCCTATTTGTATGTGTATCTAAAGGCTGGTGAAGCACTGTAGGGAGGAGAAGTCGGACAGTTTTTTTTTTTGTCTCGTTCCAGTGATTGGCACATCTGGGTGATGGCCTCGGATATGCGTTGGCATGTTGGATGTATTTCCACTCACATACCCGACAGCGGCCCAACAACACCGACAACACAGTCCTCGTCTTATCCACCACTCGACCCGGGCGGGGCCTCTACCTCTTGTGGGTCGCCGCCACTCGCCGTCCTCGTCTTTAGTGCTGCCGGCTATCTCCGACTGACTCACTTACTCCACCGTCGACCTGACAAAAAAACTGTAGTACTAGCCAGAGGGCGGAGCTCGGCTACCTAGGCACACATCAGGGCTGCAGTTTAGTTGTCCCTGATGAACTCACACATCTCACATTAATTCCGCATTACATTCATTTATTTGCACGACAGTTTTATTTAATTTTATACCGTGTATTCTCCGTGTAAGTCCACGCACCGAACCGTGACGTCCGTACCGATTCGGTTCAATATGAATACATATACCGTTACAGCCCGTGTGTGTGTGTGTGTGTGTGTGTGTGTAGAGTGAGGACTGCACAGTGTGTGTGTGTGTGTGTGTAGCGAGGACTGCACAGTGTGTGTGTAGTGAAGACTGCTCAGTGTGTGTGTGTGTGTGTATGTAACGAGGACTACTCAGTGTGTGTGTGTGTGTGTGTGTGTGTGTGTGTGTGTAGTGAGGACTGCTCAGTGTGTGTGTGTGTGTGTGTGGTGAGGACTTGTCTGTCTGTGTGTGTGTGTGTGTGTAACGTGTCTCTCTGGCGCCCCCTGCAGCTGGTGAAGGAGGTGGACAACGAGGTTCGGCTGAGACTCATGCAGTTTGTGACGGGCACCTGCAGGCTGCCGCTGGGAGGCTTCGCCGAGCTCATGGGTACCGTCATTCACTGTCAGTCACTCTCACACTCTCACTCACTCACGCCACGACAACACCCCTGCAAAATGCACCTATCAGTCAACAGGCTCCACACTTGAGGTAAATTGCGGTGCGACCAAATGTGACGGATAAAGTTTGCGGTGCGAGTGGCACGAGTAGGAGACGCGGGACCTGAGCCACGAGTGGTCGCTCTGCGCTCCGTCTTAAACCTGTGATGTCCTGCGCAGGAAGCAACGGCCCCCAGAAGTTCTGCATTGAGAAGGTGGGGAAGGAGACCTGGCTGCCCAGGAGCCACACATGGTGAGTCCACGTCTCAACGATCTGCGTCTCACGAGCGGAGACGCTGCCCCTCAGCTCCGTGGGGGCTAAGGGGGGGCCGGCACGCGTCCTTGAACCCCCTGTAGTCACCCCGGGGTGCGTTTGTTTTTCTCCTTCCAGCTTCAACCGCCTGGACCTGCCACCCTACAAGAGCTTTGAGCAGCTGAAGGAGAAGCTGCTGTTCGCCATCGAGGAGACGGAGGGCTTCGGCCAGGAGTAGAGAGCCAACGAGAGCACGGGGGGAGAGGGAGGGGAGAGGGGGGCGGGGCGGGGGGCTTCATCACTATCTCCCCCATCCTCCCCTCTCACCCTGGCTGACCCCACACCCCCCCCCCCACCCTCCCACCCTCTCCCCCCACCGCTGTTTATCCAGCCAAGTAAACAAAAAAAAGGAAGAATTGCACAGATGAATACCAATGTATATAAGCTATTTTGTCATTTTAAACCAAATCTTAATCCACAGAATCATTTTTTCGCAGCAATCCCGTTGTCTCCCCCGTCCCCCCCCACCCTTTAGAAGAGTACGTCTCCCCCATCAAATATGCAAGCATCTAAGCCCCCGCCGTCTCGACCAGACGAAGTCATCCATGTCTATTTTTTTTTTTTTTTAATTGTTGTTGAGGAAACTGAAAGTGTTCTGAAGAGGATTTTATAGCTAAAGCGTTTAACTTCTCCTACGGCTCTAGTTCTATAGAGCTTTTAAAGGCTGATTGTAGTTTCAGAGTGCCTGAGATTCCGTCCTCCCCCAACCCTCCCTCCCCCCCCCCCCCCCCCCCCCCACCTCCCTGCAGCCTCGCGGGGTTGATGCAGCGTGCATGGATGGCCCCCCTGCACGGCCGGCTGCCCGCGGCCCAGCGTGACCCAGCGCGGCCCAGCGTGGTCCAGTGCGGCCCGTCTCCGCCTGGCCCACAAGCTCTACGCGCAAGCAAACAGACTAGCAGGACACACAGAAACTCGCCGGCGACATAATGAAGAGTATTGTCCAGCACGCCGGCCCCACACTGTTTCTTTGACCGCAGTACAAGGAGAAAACATGGACGTCACACACACACACACACACACACACAGACCCTCCCTCTGTGACTGGATGGCCTTGAAGATGGGCCAAGATTGGCCGAAGACGCCCGCCTTGAGGAAACGGACACAGAGAGAAAAGACAAGAGGGACACAGCTGATGTTTCTCACCTGCATCCTCCTGGAAAGCGGTGACTTTATGCAGGGTTTAAATGGAGGTAAATGGAGAGTGTGTGTGTGTGTGTGTGTGCGCATTAAAACACACATCAGTGTAAGGGTTCGTAGTTGAAGCTGAGGAGTCTCGGTGTATCCAAGACTCTCACGCACGCACGCACGCACACACACACACACACACTACAAAACAATAACTCAAGCCGTGCCATGTATTTATTTTGCTGCTTGCGCTTTCTGTCAGGGGTGTCTTTGTGCTTCCGGGGTCAACGGAGGCTTCCCAGGGTCGCCGTGGTGACGAGAGCAGAGAACCCCCCCCACTCACCCTGTCATCTCTCATACATCACAGTATCGTGACGAAGAGACCTCAGTTAGACACGCTTCACTTTGGGTTGCGCACACGGGAGAAGGGAACAAGCTTTGCTCACGGGTAGACAGCAGCGCCCTGCGCTCTGTGTGGCCACACCCCTCCATTTGGCTGACGAGACGCGATGAGCACGGTGCAGCCTGGACGCCTGTAGAGGTCAGAGAGGCGTCTAGCCTCAGCGGGACCCGGCATGTGGTCACCTCTGTCTGAGAAGAAGCACGACAAAGAAGCGTCTGTTACACCCCCCTTGTGCCGGTAAACACGCATCAAACAATCCGGCCATTCCCTGTTCATGTATTCCCGCATAGAAACCACGCAGCAAGCAAAGAAGTGAAATCCAGATGTTTATCGAGAAACCGCACACCGTTTGTGTTCTGCCTTTACGTGTTTGTATTCAGAGGTTTATTTATTTTTTAGTTACACACGGCGTTCTGACATGTAATGCAGGGGCGCTTCAAACAAGTGTTGTCTTTTATCATGACGGCTTCATACATACGGCGCCTGGGTTCATTCTGCGAGCACACTCAGCTGCATGGCCTTAGCTTTGTGGAAATGGATGTAAAGAGCTGGACGAGGGCAGCAGCGTCATTTGGACAAACATTGGCGAACAACCGTTCAGATCTTACCGGTGGTGTAAATCACGGGGGGGGGTATCCCATACGGGATTACGTTACATTACGTTTTGCTAAGTAAACGTTTCAGCATTTACACCCATTTCACACAATCACGCATCTCCATAACACACAAATGGCAACATGTATACCAAGAGATGGACACGAATGCAAACATAAAGTGAGTGTTTACGAGAAACATGTTTCGGCTGCTTGGATTGTAAAATGGCCCTTAAAACATATCTTGCCGATTGTAGACTCGTACAGTATGCCTGAATGTCCCTATTTAATCAGCTATTAACGCTACGCCGGCTGAACTAAAACCTTTTCCCACATCTCACGGTGATTCTTCGTTCTTTTTTCTATTTCATCGAGATGATGCAGCCAAAGTCTGTTTGACAAAGACCAATGCTTGTCTGAAAAAAAAAAAAAAAAAACTTTGGCTCTCTGTCTTTTTGCTTGTCATGTCCGCCCTTTGCTTCGCCATCTCCTGTTTCAGTTTGGTTTCAGGGGACATTTGAACACTTACGTTTGTGAATCACATAAGTGTTTTAAGGAAACTCTGGTGCTTCATGTCGATCGCGTGGAGGCAAGCGAAACCACTGTGTGTGTCCGTGTGCGTGTGTGTGTGTGTGTGTGTGTGCGCGTGCGTGATGGAAGCACTGTCTTTGTCCTACGAGAGTAGCCCATGTAGAGCTAAACGATACGCCTTGTATATAACATTCACTGATCCCGCTGGTCGACGCCGGCCCCAGGGACTGCAGGAAAAAAAGAGGAATTATTACCGGCAAAAGGAGATTTAAAAAAACAAATAATGATCGAGTAATGCTGTGCTTCCTTCTGACCTACAAAACCCCCATCAAAGAAAGGAAATCAAACTGTGTATATGAGCATTCATTGTATAGAGAACATTTTAAGAAATTAAAAGTAATTAGTTATTGTAATTAATCACGCGGAAACGGATGTTTCATCGACGGAACGTCATGTAATTGCCTTTTATTTAACGACCTTCATTCTCAGACGTCGAGGTTTTCCGCGTCAGGCTGCCTCGCCAGGACGCGTTCACCCCCAGACCCGCTGGCTGCAGGGCGTGTTCACCCCCAGACCAGCTGGCTGCAGGGCGTGTTCACCCCCAGACCCGCTGCCTGCTGCTGGGTCACCAGCAGGCTGCAGGGCGTGTTCACCCCCAGACCCGCTGGCTGCAGGGCGTGTTCACCCCCAGACCCGCTGCCTGCTGCTGGGTCACCAGCAGGCTGCAGGGCGTGTTCACCCCCAGACCCGCTGGCTGCAGGGCGTGTTCACCCCCAGACCCGCTGGCTGCAGGGCGTGTTCACCCCCAGACCCGCTGCCTGCTGCTGGGTCACCAGCAGGCTGCAGGGCGTGTTCACCCCCAGACCCGCTGCCTGCTGCTGGGTCACCAGCAGGCTGCAGGGCGTGTTCACCCCCAGACCCGCTGCCTGCTGCTGGGTCACCAGCAGGCTGCAGGGCGCGTAGCACCCATACCTGTAGCCTGCCGGGGACCAAGCAGCAGGCTACAGGTCCCCATCAGGCTACAGGCCGCCGGTAGCCTGATGGGGACCTGTAGCCTGCTGCTCACTCCCCATCAGGCTACAGGTCACCCAGCTGCCCAACCAAAATGTGAGAGGAGAGAGGCCATTGCTGCTTGTGACTGCGATGGAGGCAATCTGAGGCGCAAAACCCCCAAACGTGTAACATATCGCGTGTAGATACACTGTACACATCAACTACACTGTATGGACATATGCTATAGTGGAGACATTGCGTAATAGACTCCCCCTCCCCCATCCACCTTTAACCCCATTTGAAATGAAGAGATGTATGAGCCAAATAGCTGAATGAACCCCTCCGATGACCTCCGATGATACTATGTCGTTAAGAATCACAGGGAACTAGAGTCCTTCTGCTCAGGAGTCAAAAGGAACAATTTTTATTCTGTTCATGGAGCAAAGTAAAAAACATAGATGTCCTTTTGATTTTTTTTTTCTTTTTTTTGTTTTGGTTGGATCTTGCCTGTGGAAATGGAACCATATTTAATAAATATATCTGACCACCTTTAACAAAAGGTTTAAATTATTCTTTAAGATTTGTGTGTGTGTGTGTGTGTGTGTGCTTATGCATGGATATAAATGCATGTCTTTCTCTTGATGTGTAAATGCATTTTGTGAGATGTGGACTGCAGCCTCAAAATTTTACACAGTATATTTATTCTCTTGCAATTCAAGTAACACAAAACTACACAACCCTGTAAGGGTAACCCATGATAAACTAATACCCCTCATCCAAAACAAAAATATAATAATAATGGACCCCTGTCGTGCTGTGTGGTCATCAGCATTCCTGTGGATGTGCTGTCATTCAAGTGTCAAATTACATCATCATCAGCTCCTAGCACACATTATGTCACAATATTTCAAATGCAATATATTAAATCTTTAGCAAGCAGGAGTGGATGAAGACGACTCCGACGTGACGGCGCACCTCCCCGTCAGCCCAGCCTAGCCCAGCTGTTTGAGGAGCTGGACTGCTTCCTTGTGAGCCTGTGGAGAAATGCATGTGTTCAGCACAGAGAAAACCCAAAACAAGTATCCTCCACTAAAGGCGTTCGCACTTAACTAAAAAAATGATCAAATGTGTTTCATGACGATATTTGAGTAGTAAAATCTGGCTTTTTTTTTTTGGAATATGTTTGTGGAGAACACATAATTGCGTGAATGAGACACTTTTTGAGGTCCTGTTATGTCAGCCATCCCTTTCCGAATGCAAGAATCCAGGTTGTGTTCTATGGGCAACGTGGAGCAGCAGAGGCGGACCTCCTTGTCCTCCGGAGTGAGGGGCCTGTAGTCCCTGGCCTTGGTAAGCCACACACGGGCGTTCTCCTTGTCCTTCATGGCCAGGTAGGTCTTCCCCAGCATCAGCAGGTTCTTACTGTAGAAGCCCGGCTTCACTGAGTGGGAAGAACACAGCAGGTGGGAGGCGTCAGTCAGTCAGGTTCTGATCCAAACCAGCATGGTTCTTTCAACCGGTGAGTGTGGGGGATTTTACCTTCTTCTGCTTTCAAGAAGAATTCCAGAGCCTGACGGAGTGAATACAATGAGTCTTTATATTGTTAATATTCTATATTGTTATATTTATATTGTTCTTGCCGATCTCCTAAACGTCCGTCGGACTGAGAAGCACCGACTGTTCACCTCCTCGTACGAAGACTCGGGGGGCGTCCCGAAGATCACCGTCGCCAGTTTCCGGAGGGACCACGACAGCTCGGCGAAGGAGAAGCACCTGTAGGACACGCGCAGAAGGTGCCGGTAGAGAGAGTAGTCCAACAGCTGGATCCACGTAAACGTGTCATGACAGACCCGGGAACACCACAACGCACTCACCAGTATCCCAGTATGTATATTGTGGTCGGGTCATTAGGATTGAGCTCCTTCGCTCTCTGCAAAAAGGGAGTAGATATTCATTTTACTGAAGCGCGGCAAACATGTTCCTGATTCCCTAAAGGAACGCCCCACATATTAGACCCCGTACAACACATGGTTACTATCCAGCGGCAGACCACTGCATACCTCCAGATGCTTCCGGATGAGGAGCGACTTCTCCAGCTTGTATTTGGTTCCCTTGTATTCACCGTAATCGCTGAGAAGGATGCCATACCACTGTGTGGGGCGGGAGAGAAAAAAACAAAGTCGACGTGTGGGTGGAGCGTCTTCCACACACAGCATTCCCCCGGTCCCCCGGCGCCACGGCTCAGGGCACACGGTGGCCGCCGGCCGGACTCACTTTGTGCGACGCGAAGCAGCAGTCGTCCCTCTCGAGGGCCTTCTCGGCGTAGCCGAACGCCTCGCACACCAGAGCCTTCTTCTCGTCGGCGGGCCGGTCTGGCGTCATGGCCATGTCCCGCGTGGCGCGGGCCAGCCGCCACAGGAACTCCGCGTCGTCGCTGCAAAGCCACCGCAGCATCCCGCTCTTAGTTGGGGGGTTCATTCTAACGCCGCGTTGCCCTTGGCGGTTGCCCCCGGGGATTCGTACTACCGCCCGACTGACTCGTGGCGGCACGAAGGCAACGCACACACATTCTACGCGTGACTGGGTTAGAGGGGGACGGCCCACCGTGTATTACTGCTCTACAGACCGCACTGGAAGGCCAAGAGGAGAGTCACAAGGAAGGGTGACGTGATAACCTGGGCCCAGTATTCAAATTTGGGCCCGCATGCCTGTAACCACAACTAACACACTTCACACTTCAGATCGGTTTCATTACATTTACATTTAGGGTATTTGTATGCACTTTATCCAAAGTGCATACAAAAAGTACATTTGTCAGAAGAAAGTGAAGCATTTCATTATTGCTCATATAGTCTCAAGTTTCAAGCATTTCAATTGCTAGATTAAACATTGATAATATACAACATCTCTGGCTAAGTGCCATGTTACAAAGAGTGATGAAAGATGAAAGACGTACAACATACAAGAGCATAAGGGTGTGTGTGTGTGTGTGTGTGTGTGTGTGTGGGGGGGGGGGGGGGGGGGTATGCAGGGTTGAGGTGAACTCTGAACAAGTGAGTCAAGTGAGTCTT
>JAXIVH010000009.1:839132-987886 GCA_036785325.1 Urophycis tenuis
TCATCATCACCGACGGCGTGATCACCGACATGGACCAGACGCTGACCGCCATCGTGGCCGCCTCCCGCCTCCCCATGTCCATCATCATCGTGGGCGTCGGCCAGGAGGACTTCGGCGCCATGGAGTTCCTGGACAGCGACGACAAGCTGCTGAGGTCGCCCCGCGGGGACGTGGCCTTCCGGGACATCGTCCAGTTTGTGCCTTTCAGGGCCTTCAAGGCAAGCTCCCTCATGGTTCACCCATCAGACACAAGGCCGTTCTCCTCGTGCTTAACCGAGGAGGACATTTGAAAAGGACAGTGTTTTAAGGTGCAGTGTGCAGAATTAAGTGGCATCCATTTTAATTTGTGTATTATAATATGTCATGAAAATTATACAGTATAATTCTCCATGACTGCAATTATTTTCCTGATCTAGGAAAAGGAAATAGAAGAAAAAACATCAATTGCATTCAATGTAGAAGGACCTTTACGTGTAAGCCATGACCTTTAGTTTCCTATGTCCTGACCAAAATACTTAAATAAAATGTATACATGTGTTCTCTCTGTCGAGTGTCGATCGATCCCTTGACGCTTGACGCCAGCTGTGGTCCCGGATGTCCGGTCACTTGTGTGCCCCCGCAGGCGAGCAGCGTGGCGCTGGCACAGAGCGTCCTGGCAGAGTTGCCCGACCAAGTGGGACACTTTTTCAACTTCTTCAAACTGAAGCCCCCCAACGAAGCCTCCGGCGGTCCCAGCGCTCCGTAGAGAAGGCGGGCTGAAGCCCACGCTGTGCGGCTCACCGTGAGTGTTGGCGCCTTAACGCGCAGGCCGTGGTTGTGACCGCGGCCTGCGAAAGCCTGGGTCTGTTTGGCCCCTCCTCAGCCCAGTGCAGGAGGCTGGTGTGTGGACACGCAGTGGTTGTGGTCGTCCCGGAGACGGGACAGGTGTGTGAGTCACGCAGTGGTTGTGGTCGTCCCGGAGACGGGACAGGTGTGTGAGTCACGCAGTGGTTGTGGTCGTCCCGGAGACGGGACAGGTGTGTGAGTCACGCAGTGGTTGTGGTCGTCCCGGAGACGGGACAGGTGTGTGAGTCACGCAGTGGGATGTTTGCCGTGTCGTGTGCCGAGTCTCCTTGACTGTGACGGCTGTTTCGTGTTCATCCTGGTTTCGTTTTCAAGCTCTGGACACAATTTTGGATCATTCCTGCTTTTTGAAGTGTCTCTATTGTATTATATTGATTCATATAGGCTACCATTTGTATCATCGTGTTACATCTTCCTTTATTTTGTCCTTTAACAGGAATTGCCTCGATTGGTGCTACTGTTGGAGACTCAAATCAAAGTAAACTGACCAACCAGACCCAAAGAATACCAGGCTCCTGTGACTCAGCAAAGCTCTCTTAGAAGAGGACTCAAGCATGCTTAGTGGAAAGTGTCATCTCTTGGCACATTCACAATGTTCATATATGCATGACCAACAGATGACAATCCACTTGGGATTAATTGAAGGCCTTTAACTGCCTTCACTTGGTTGTTGTTGTTGTTTTTATAATTTGATTCAGAATTATGAAGCCATTCTTGAAAAAGAACAATTAAATTGACTGTGTGTGCCTGTATATGTGTATTATATGCATTTTGAACTTTATAACTGTTTTGGATTGCTTCATGTCGCTCGTCTTCAAAAATAAATCGTAAACGCAGACTTCATTCACATGATTCTCTATGAGTCTTTCTAACAAACGGCCCTGCCCGGTACGGAAAACAAACTCACCCTGGCGAGCAAGGCGCCACGCCCTCCTCGTTCTCACGTCACAACTCGCAATCGCTACCGACATATGGTAAGACTTAAAATTATCAGCATGGTAAACATGTCATTGTAATTATGAAGAATACACGAGTTAATGTGGACGTTGTGAGTTCCTTTCGCCGTTGTGTTTTACTGTAATTCCGATATTATTGTGATTTTATTAGATTCCGTTTGTTTCGTGAACCCGCTGGGGTCCTGACGTGAAGGATCGTTGAGTAACAGAGTGGGCTGGATGTGTTTTTAATCTTTCACTTCATTTTAATGTCCCTAAAGAGGAATTTTATAACGTTTACCATAAAAGTGTACCAGTAAAGAGACCATCGCCTCCGTCCCCCACGCCACGTAGAGGCCAGTTACCCAGGAACCTTCAGGCTCAACTCATGCATCTCCAGATTCACGCCTTTCCTCTTATTTTCTGGACCAAAAGTGCTGGTCTTCGTGTTTTTGAGCTGAGCTCGTCATGGCCGCTGGAGGACCCCCGACAGGACCTGGGAACACCCAGTTCTTGTCCAAAGTGGTGCTGAGCATCTCCTGCAAAAATCTCCTGGACATGGATGTGTTCTCGAAGTCTGATCCGTTGTGTGTTATCCATATGAACTCCGCGGATTCCCACTGGTATGAGGTCAGTATGGAGGAAAAGAAAGGTTACATACATAGTGACCAGGATGTTGAACCCATCTGCGTTATTGTTAGATGAATAACTCTTGTGTCGACCAAACTTTGTTGCAGAAAAAACATCTTACTTTCCCCCCCTGGAAGCTCAGTCTCACAGAACATTGTCTGTCCAGGTCGGCCGCACAGAAAGGATCAACAATTGCCTGGATCCGCAGTTCTCCAAAACCTTTGAGATAGATTACTACTTTGAGGTGGTGCAGAAGATCCGTTTTTCCATCTACGACATTGACAACGACACCTATGACCTGGAGGACGATGACTTCCTGGGGGAACTGGAGTGCACCGTGGGCCAGGTGAGCAGACCTCGTCCAGTGACCAGGGCATTGTGTTGCTGGTCAGGTCTGAAGGGGTTCCAGGCTGTGCTGTTTTTGAATCGCTCTTCCATTGAGAAGTCTGTTGCCCGCTGTTGTTTGAGGTTCCCCGTTGGTTTCGTTGTATTTGGACCTTCGTAGGATTAGCTTTGAAATGGATTTACTTCGTTCCACCGCAGCAATGCAGTTTTGCCTCTTCATGTACACTTCATGTCCAAAAAGGAGGAACTTCACGTACGTTCCGTTGTTCTGTTCAGATCGTCTCCTCCAGGACGCTGACCCGCCCCCTGCTGAGGAGAGACCGGAGGCCCGCAGGGAAGGGAACCATCACAGTGGGTCTCCAGAACCACGGCCCACCACGTCCAGGGGGCCCCGGGTTTCGGCCGTCCCACATGAAGAAGTGTGTAACGGGTGCTTCTGTTGACGTAATGTTCTCGTTTTGGTTTTCCTTTTTTTTAGATCGTCGCTGAAGAGAAAACAGACAACAGGGTGGTCCATTTTGAGATGGCTGCGAGGAAACTGGATAAAAAGGTGAGTGGAGAGCCCCCCCCCCCCCAGACAGACAGACAGACAGACAGACAGACAGACATACTTTATTGATCCCTGATGGAAATTGCATAATTATTAGGGATGCAGCGATACCACTTTTTTCAAACCGATACGATACCGATACTTTTATTTGTGTACTTGCCGATACCGAGTACCGATACCGATACTTTCTAGATTTGGTCTCTATAAAAGCAGTGCAATTCATTTGAACAGGCTATTCCAAGCCAAAACTAAACAGAGCTTTCTGGTTATAACAAAAAAAGCTTTCAAAGGCAAAATGCCATCACATTAGACAAAATGTAAATATAACCAGATAAAGCGAATAACACAAAAATAAATCACAAAAAGTTATCAGAACTATTGCTTAATAAGCATATTATCACATTTCAGTTATCAAAAGTATCCTTCTTTCAAGTAGGCCTACACAAACCATGTGGCACTATTCCCATGTTTCTTCAGAAAGGCTAAACAAATCAATGAACTATGTTGTCAAATGACGTCAACGTGATCTTTCACTTTATCATACACCTTTGGCAACATCACATCGGTGATGTGGAGGCGACTGGGAATCTCATATATGGGCTCTAGCACTTTTAGAAGACGGCGAAATCCGACATTATCAACAACTGAAAGTGGCTGGTCATTGAGCGCTATGAAGTGAGTAAGTGCCTCTGTTATTTGTATTGCCTGTGAGTTGTCTTTGGACATTTTCTCTCGCTTTTGCAAGACGTCATAAGGTTGGCTGCTTCGGTCTTACGCCGCTAGTGTTAGTGAACTCTGTGTACTAAGCACTATGGTGCGTCTTTACAGTCTGCCGGATGACGCTTTATCTTAAAATATGCCCAAATCGCCGACATAACTGAGCCTACTGTTACGTCTTTTCGCAGCGAACATTCACACACACAAGCCTTTGGCAGAATCTCTGAGTTCCTGCTCATTATCTCCCCCGAGTTAGTTAGGTAGGACAACTCATCTCTGCATACGGCCGGTTTGATGTAGGCTACTGGCATAGTGGTATCGGTGCGTGGTATCGGCAATTAAAAACGAATACGAGTACGAGTATTTTAATGAAGTATCGGCCAGATACCCGATACTGGTATCGGTATCGGTGCATCCCTAATAATTATAATAACCCCCACGGAGTCGGTTGATGATGATGATGGATGAATGCTGATGAGAAGAATCAGAAAAAATAAAGTTCCGTTTGCCATGCAGATGATGAAGTTGTCTCGTTTTTTTCAGGATTTCTTTGGACTCTCTGATCCTTTTCTGGAACTCTACAAGCAGACCGAGACTGGTGGCTGGCAGCTGGCTCATAGGACAGAGGCAAACGCACACACACCCACACACGCACGCACGCACGCACGCACACACACGCACACACACCCGCACGCACGCACGCACCCACGCACGCACGCACGCACGCACGCACGCACACACGCACACACACACGTGCACACACGTGCACACACGTGCACATATCCATTACCATCCTACTCAATCTTGGCATCGCCTCACTGCGGCTAACGGAGGCTGATGTCAGGCCTGAATGTCAGCTCACTGCGGTGTGTGTTCTGACCTCTTCCAGGTGGTGATGAACAACCTGAGCCCCACATGGAAACCCTTCAGTGTGCCTCTGCAGTCATTATGTGGGGGAGAGATAGAGAAACCGATAAAGGTGCACTTGAAAAAAACACACACACACACACACACACACGTACAGATGTGTAAATGCACGCAGACACGTGGAAGCTTTTGTCTCAATACTTAAACACACACACATATTGGAAGGGGCGGCAGTAGCTCAGTGGGTAGAGCGGGTCGTCCACTAACCGTTGGGTCGGCGGTTCGATCCCCTTGATCCCCCACCTCCACATGTCGAACCCCACAAATGAAGTGATTGTTAGTCACTTTGGACAAAAGTGTCTGCTAAATGCCCCTTTAGCCTTTTCCTTCATACAAACGCACATATCTGGGTTATACATGGTGTTATACATGGCTGCTTTCCTTGTATTTCCCCCCCACCCTTACAATGATGTTTTTTTGTGTAATAATATTTCACAGAAACTTGAATGACCTCCAGAGTTGGTAATCATTAGTAGTTAAGCATATCACATGAGAGGAAGCGTTGTCATAGCGATTGTCTGCACGTCTGTGATTTGTCATAGGCACCCAAGATAGTCACTCACGGAATGCGCCTCGGCCAATCAAATGACTGGGTCCAATCAAATGACTTGCTCGGAACCAACTGTTGTATAATTCTCTTTAAGCCATGCCATTGTTGTCGGTACCTGTGTGGCACTGAAATCACCCATATTGTCTACACATGACCTAAAAAGGAGCTCCCTGTTTGGTCATGCGTTGTGTGCTCCTATGCCGGTACAAACAAAATCATTCTAGCTGATGTGCGTGTGTGTGTGTGTGTGTATCATTTTCTGTTTTGACAACACGCTTGTCAGAGAGTGGCACTTCCCAGTCAACAGGGCAACAAGTGAGTCCCCAACCATTGCTGTGTGTGCTTCAAAGTGTCACTCTGTCTTCCAGGGCGAGGCTAGCTACTCATATTTTTTTTTCATAGATTTTGTTGTATTTCCAGTTCAGCCACAGGGTCAAAGTGTGCTCTGCTGTTACTCATTCAGGGGGGGGGGGGGGAGGGTACTCATTGGTGTGCTAGACTCTCCCTGCTAGTCCTCAGGCCTACCATCTCCCCTCCTGTGGTGTCTGTGGTCTCAAACCATCCGCCTAGCCCTGACACCGGTTCGATTGAACAAGAAGGATACACAGTAATAGGGCGCTTTGTCGAAATGCCTGCAGCCTCCACTGCGTTGCCAAGGAGATCCAACGTCTCCCCGTGATGTCTTCTCACGTAAACATCGGTCGCATCACTGGCTGAAGACTTTTGACAGCATTAAGTTGGCTGGACTGTGAATCCTGTCTTGACACTTGTAGAATGATGATGAGTGACCCCACCTTCTCCCCATTTCCCGGACAAGAGAAGAAACGCGATGGCTTTAGCGGATTCTCTGTCAAAGCACGCTTTTCTCTCTTGTCCCTCGTCCATCCAGATAAGACCCATCCCTAGCCCAGTAGAGAACTAGTCACTGCCATTAACCCCACTGAGCCACTCAAGCGTGTTCCGTCCCCTTTGATGCCTCTTTGCCAGGTGGAGTGCTATGACTACAACAACAGCGGGTCACATGACTACATCGGGGCCTTTGAGACCAACCTCGCCCAGATACAGGAGGCCTCCCGAACGTTCGCGGTAAGCTGTGCTCACGTGTGTCCGTGTCCCCTGCCTGCCTGTTGAGTCATTGGTGTGACAGTGATGAGTTACTTCTGATGTTTGTCCCCCCCCCCCCCCCACCTCCACCTCCACCTCCACCTGCAGGCAGAGTTTGAATGCATCAACAGCAAGAAGAAGCAGAAGAAGAAGAGCTATAAAAACTCTGGGGTGATCATTATCAAAAAATGCGAGGTAGGTTCTTTTGAGTAGTTTGGATCTCCTTCAGTATGCAGAAGTCATTGCTTTCATATTTCTATGGGTGTAGAACGTGTGGAATGTTGCCTCGGCAGTTGTTGTTTGATCTAATCAGACGTTCTGGAGGGCATTGATTTCCGAAGCACCCAGTTCAGCCAAGCATGAGCCCGTTTGGCTCAACACGCTGCCCCACAGCTGCAGTGTGTGTGTGTGTGTGTTGTCAGTTCCACGCTGTGTTGTACCTCAGGGCGAGAAGTTTTAAAGACGGACATGACGGCTCACACACACACACACCCGAGCACCAGTCAGTGTGGGTAATGGAGGCACCGATGATGTTTGTCTGCAGGTAGTGAGGCACTACACCTTCTTGGATTACATCATGGGAGGCTGTCAACTGAACTTCACAGTGAGTAGTAGTCTGTGGATTCCTCTGGGGGTCCGATCATTCAGCAGTAGGAATGCTGTGGTGTGTTTTTGTGGTTGTACAGCTCATATGGGGTAGAGGAGAAAATGCTCTAGTCTAATCCAGTTTATTTTTTTACTTATTAACAGACATTGTCTTTGTCTGTTTTTAACAAAGTAAGAGTCTACGCACTGTTGGTTGATAAGTTAAGGGTAAAGGGGGCATTTAGCAGACGCTTTTGTCCAGAGCGACTTACAATCAGTACATTTGTGGGGTTCGACATTGTGGACAGTTGGAGGAGGAGGAGGGGGATCAAGGGGATCGAACCGCCGACCCTACGGTTAGTGGACGACCCGCTCTGTCCACCCGCTCTACCCGCTGAGCGACTGCCGCCCTGGTATAGAAGTGGGGATCAGGGTCTTGGTTCACCAAACTGAAGCAGATCTCGGGAGACCGAAGGCCCCTCCATGTCTCCCCTCACACGCCTCTCGGTTCTGCTCCAGATAGCCATCGACTTCACGGGGTCCAACGGGGACCCCCGGACGCCCCAGTCCCTGCACTTCATCGACCCCCAGGGCTACAACGAGTACCTGGCCGCCATCTGGGCCGTGGGCTCCGTGATCCAGGACTACGACAGGTGAGCCCTAGCATCTAACCACACCAATGCATTGATGGTGATGGATTTCCAATGCTGTGCCTGTCACTTCCTCTCCCTCTCCCTCCCTACAGTGACAAAATGTTCCCAGCCTTCGGTTTTGGAGCCCAGGTCCCACCCACATGGCAGGTTAGCTTAGCGTCTCTTGTCTATAAAGGTTTTTCACCTCAGTCAGAAGAGAGCTTCACTGAGGTATGTGTGTGTTTCTTTTTCTGCCCCAGGTGTCCCATGAATTTCCCATCAACTTCGACCCGGCAAATCCCTTCTGTGCCGGTATGTTGGAACCAGTACATGCTAATCCCTGTGCTTTAGGGCTGTAAACACAAGAAAGTGATTGCTAATGTTTATTTTCTCAGCAGCTCTTTGTCTTGACAGTGTTAAAGGTACAGGGTACTGGTCCAAACGCTTCAAGATGGTAAACCACCACTGAGAATACTAACTATATCCAATTATTACCAAGGTATCTTTTAACCAATCAATCAGTTTTAGGTTTGTAACAGTCATTTGTTTGATCTAGGGATGCACTGATACCACTTTTTTACAAACCGATACGATACCGATACTTTTATTTGTGTACTTGCCGATACCGAGTACCGATACCGATACTTTCTAGATTTGTCTCTATGAAAGAAGTGCAATTCATTTGAAGGCAGATTTTATCTTCTCCTCTGAAGATTATGTCAAGCCTTTAGTAAGGCTATACCAAATGAACAAGCTATTCCAAGCCAAACCTAAACAGAGCTTTCTGGTTTTAACAAAAAAGCCTTCAAAGACAAAATGCCATCACATTAGACAAAATGTAAATATAACCAGATAAAGCGAATAACAACAAAAACTAGAGTTCAAAAATTTCCTCGAGGGAAATTTTGAAAGTGCACGGGTGATACTACCGCCGTATTTCATCACCGCGTCATTAAATGCAGTCTGAGCCACGGCGAGTTCAAAAAGAGAGAGATGACATCTACTCTTACAAGTCGCTTTAATATGACAGGGTCACGAGCGGACTATACACACGTCAAGAACGGAGTGGTAGTGGTATGGCAAGATGCCATAGTGCGTTGAGTAATGGTGCTCCCCGACTCATCCCAAAAACAACAGTCAACAAAGTGAACGTAACGAAACAGTGAAATGCAACCCAACATGTCCTGAACATTCGCCTCCAAACCCTATCTAATAGCGATAACATGTAATGACACAGAATGCCAGAATGTCGCAATGCATTCTGGGAAACACTCCCCCAACACGTTACAATATCCCCGATTTCCTCAGGCAAGTACAACAACTTGAACTGATAATACAAGAAAACACAAAAGCATTAACCTAATTTACACAAAATAGAAACAACATTTAATTTGATTTGTGTTCGATGACGAGAGAGAGAGAGAGAGAGAGAGAGAGAGCACTTTGGTAGAGAGACATAGAATAACAATAACAGAGAGCGAGCGCCGGTCTCGATAAAGCCGTTAATCAGCGAAATGAAACGTTATTTCCCGATTGTTTCACAGCGGTTACATTCAGCAGGTAGACAGGGCCATGAACTGCACCTATCTGAATCACATTATCCAATGAAAAGTATTAGAGCTCTGTGCGTGAGCATAGCCAGGACATCGCGTCTACCACCAGTTCTCCCAGCAGCAGCAGCAGCAGCAGGTGTGTGTGTGTGTGTGTGTGTGTGTGTGTGTGTGTGTGTGTGTGTGTGTGTGTGTGTGTGTGTGTGTGTGTGTGTGTGTGTGTGTGTGTGTGTGTGTGTGTGTGTGTGTGTGTGTGTGTGTGTGTGTGTGTACAGGTGCTGCGCACGATCGATACAGAGACCGCGTCAGTCAACACAGCACTTCCTGCTTTTCAGCTGGGCCATCACCATTACCATGCAAACACTATAGAACGATCCCGTAACAGAGCCATTTTCTGCCTCGGCGCTGGTGTCACATTTGGGCTTATTCTAACAAAACGGTAGCTCCTATCAGAAAAAAAAAGCAACACCATCATCGCCGTAAGGACTTCCCGAACGATTTGGTGTTTCTACAATGTTTCTAGAGTATTGTATTTGTATTGGAGTCAATGAGGCGCAGACACAGACTGGCCGCACTTAGAGGCTGCTAATTCGAATTCTGTAAACCTCTCCGATTTTTTGAGCACATTGTGAGAGACAGAACACGTATGTCTACAAAGTTGGAAAAAATCACGTGTGTACATTGTAAATTGTGGCCAGGAGCAGCGTGGAGAGAGATTTTATTTTTATTTTTCTGGGTCTCTCGCCCACTCTAGCTACACTCTAACCCTAATAAGGGCACGCAGTACACACCCATTGTAATCTCATAATTTCTCCAAAAATGATCATGGTCATTGAACATTGATCATTGTGATTGATCAAAAAGTATATGACTTCAAAACATGGAAATAAACATCAAATACACAAGACTTGTGTCTACTGTTTAAAGTTGAAATGGAGTCTAGGTGAAAGTATGCAGGAGCAGCAGACAGCACCAAAAGTCTTTATTTTTTGACCTCCTCCCATGCATTCTCTATGGGAAAATATTCACAGTTTTTTGCAAATAACTTCGTGAAAAATTAATATTATTTTAAGAAAAGAAATAGCACACCGATCCCGATGAAGACGCACATTTTGATATATCATTTGTCAACTCTTCGAGTTCTTCGATGCTGGTATCGGTATCGGTGCATCCCTAGTTTGATCAATACACACATCACTGCATCACTTAGAAATGACATCACAGCACAGAAGAGTAAAGGGGTAAAGGGGCATTTAACAGACGCTTTTGTCCAAAGCGACTTACAATCAGTACATTTGTGGGGTTCGACATGTGGACAGTTTGGTGGAGGAGGGGGATCAAGGGGATCGAACCGTCGACCCTACAGTTAGTGGACGACCCGCTCTGTCCACCCGCTCTACCCACTGAGCTCCTGCCACCCCGGTCCAGTCGTGGCACCGTGAGGCTCCTTCTCTCCTTCATTCGGCTCCTCCGACCCCCTTCTATCCCTCAGCCCATTCAGTTGAACCAGTCACGAGCGCGCTCGTTTCGCTTGTGTCCAGGCATCGAGGGGGTGGTGTCCGCCTACCAGCAGTGTCTGCCCCAGGTGAGGCTCTACGGCCCCACCAGCTTCTCCCCGATCATCAACCACGTGGCCAGCTTCGCCACGCAGGCCATGCAGCAGAACACCGCCTCGGTGAGTCCCCGGCATCCCCACGGCCCCGGGTTTGGGCGTGGCCGCTGGAGCTCCTTACTTTTTTCCAACGACGTGAGGTCACTCATTGGGCGGTACGAGGGCAGCAGGGGCAGCCGCGGCCTACTGGTTAGGGCTTTGGACTTGTAACCGGAGGGTTGCCGGTTCTAACCCCGACCAGTAGGAACGGCTGAAGTGCCCTTGAGCAAGGCACCTAACCGCTCACTGCTCCCGAGCGCCGCTATAGCAGGCAGCTCATTGCCTCAGGATTAGTGTGTGCTTCACCTCACTGTGTGATCACTGTGTGCTGAGTGTGTTTCACTAATTCACGGATTGGGATAAATGCAGAGACCAAATTTCCCTCATGGGATCCAAAGAGTACTTTAGCTCGGCCGGGGATCTCGGTGACCAGTAGTTGCGCGGAACATGTTCTCGTTGTGTCGCTGTTGCCACACAGCGGTTGAAGGCAAACTGTCAGAAGGTGGGCTGGGTTATTTCTGCCAGGAAGTGAGCCATGCCATTTAAGAGCCTCTGACATCATGCGTATGAAATCGTCTTAGTGGAGGGGGGTGGGGATTAGTAGTCTTTCCACATTAAGGCCTGCGTGTTGCAAGCCAATAACCTCCACAAAACGTTCCCCAAAATGAACAGAATCCGCATCTGCATGCTTACACAGAAGACTTGGTCAGCATTCGTCCAGCGTTCGCTTTCACTTTCATGTTCTTACTTTGACCCCCCCCCCCCCCCCCCCCCGCGCGCTGTCCTCCCTGTCCTCCAGCAATACTTTGTCCTGCTCATCATCACCGACGGCGTGATCACCGACATGGACCAGACGCGCAACGCCATCGTCAACGCCTCCCGCCTCCCCATGTCCATCATCATCATCGGAGTGGGCGGGGCCGACTTCACCGCCATGGAGTTCCTGGACGCGGACGACGGAATGCTGCGGTCCGCCACGGGGAAGGCGGCCATGCGCGACATCGTCCAGTTCGTCCCCTTCAGGCAGTTCCAACGTGTAAGCAGGGGGGGGGGGGGGAACCCTTTAGTTTCTTCTGCTCTCGTTCGGCTGTGTGCTGCTTTCACTAAGACCCCGCTCAGACCTGCTCTGTGTTCTCTGCCTCGAGGTCCCTGCAGCGCCGTGAGACGCGGGGGTTTGAAGAACCACCAGATGTTACCGTGGGGCTTTGTGTGTGTGGTGGGGCTTCTGGGCATCTTAAATGCGGCTGAAGAGATTCGCCAATCCGTTGATTGAATACTTGGGTTTGTTGATTGACAGTTGATTGATTTTGATTATTTGTGTGTTCAAATCGTTTTTTAATCTTTAGTTTCAAAGCAATGCAAGATGATTATTGGCTCGTCAGACAAAGGAAAAACCTTCAGTGCATCTCCTTTGGATTCATAATCAACTGTGAACAGAACTCAAGTGGCAACCAACACATTGAAAGCAAGTTTGAGTTTGAAGTTTGAATTGATTGGGGTGGCAGTAGCTCAGTGGGTAGAGCAGGTGGACAAAGCGGATCGTCCACTAACCGTAAGGTCGGCGGTTCGATCCCCTCGATCCCCACTCCCAAAACTGTCTGCATGTCGAAGTGTCCTTGAGCAAGACACTGAACCCTAAACCCCAACCCTTTCCCCGGGCGTGATCATAGCAGCCCACTGCTCCTATGTACAATAGGATGGGTCAAATGAACAGAGCAGCTCACTGCTCCTATGTACAATAGGATGGGTCAAATGCAGAGAACGAATTTCGCTCCCATGGCTAAAAAACATGGGAATGACAAATGAAGACCACAAGGTCCCAGTAAAATAAATATAAAATTTGAGCTAATCCTTACCGCGAGTCCATCCAATACCTCTCTAACCCACCAGCAGCTCAGAGGTTAAATCATACTTCAGGCCTTAGTGGGAGGGCGGGGGATTTCTGAAGTCAGCGTAACACATATATGTTAATGTCTACACAACACATTCCAGGCAGGTACAGCGGCCCTTGCCCAAAGTGTTCTGGCAGAGCTGCCTGACCAAGTGGCCTCCTTCTTCAATGCGTTCAAGCTGAAGCCTCCCACGGAACCAAGCCCTCCGTAGTGTAAGCTTAGGCACCGCCCGCACCCTGGAATGGCTTTTCCTCCTCCACATCCCCCTCTCTGAGGCCCTATTTGGTCGGCATTAGCATCTCTGGGTGATGAGCTTCTCTGCCAATAAAGGAACTAATCGTGGTGGTGGCGGTGTGGAACAGCCCGGAGACCACTGTGATCACGTGACCTCACATTGTGTTCCTCTTCATGGTTGAGTGAAGAAGAACTGCCGCACACATCGACTTTCGACTGTGTCAATTTTAAGGGCGGCGTAAAATGCAGAATTCCAACTGGATTGTGATGCCGATTGGCTGAAGGATTTTGTCCGTCAAGGCAAGTCTCTCGCGAGGTCACGTGATCAGGATGGTTTAGGTGAGGAACACGTTTAGACGAGATTGTCTATTGGCACAGTGTTGTGAACTAAGATTCAACAACCAGACATCCAGAACTGTTCTTGTTCTGGAAGAACTAGAACAATAACTAACATTTACTACATTTACTATTTATTAATTAACATTTACTACATCTTGTAAATGAAGAGATGTCTACCTGGACAGAACTAAAAAGATCACACTTGGTTGAAGAATAATGCAATGTTTCAGATACCCCACCCACCCTTTAGTGAGATGAATGCTTTCTGAATATGGCTTTAGGAAGCTGCTGCATGGCTTTGTATATTAGTTTGATATGTTTTATATATCCTCTCCTCCTCACCTCCTCCTCTCCTCCTCACCTCCTCCTCTCCTCCTCACCTCCTCCTCTGGTCTCCAGGCTCCCCGGGAGGCGCTGGCCCAGAACGTCCTGGCCGAGGTCCCGGGTCAGGTGGTGGGCTTCTTTCACGCCATGCAGCTGTCGCCCCCGCCGCCACCGCCAGTCCCCCTCGCCGCCGCCAACGCCAACGCCTCCGCCAACGCCTCAGCCCCTGGCGCCGTCGCCGCCGCCAACGCCTCAGCCCCCGGCGCCGTCGACGCCCAGGCCTCAGCCCCCAGCGCCCCATGGTGACCCCGCCACATCAACCAGGTGGGGGCAGTCTCTACCAGTGGATACGCCTGGAGAGCACCGTACCCCCGTGTCCTGGGGGATAGAACAACAGCATGGGGCGCCTGCCTGAAGCACTGTAACTCACGTGAGAGTAGCCTCTCATCCTGTCCGCCAAGAACTGCATTTATACTCTGCTGACTGTTTTTTTATATTCTTTTCACAAATGGAGTAATATGCAAAGGAAAGAGAAAATATTGCATGTGTCTCAGGGTCTTTATTGACTTATTACATGTTTTTTTTCTCTGTTGATCTGTTTTAGTCGGTCAATAACAATTCTTTCCCCCGTGAAAACCACTCGGAATCTAATCATTGTAATGCCACAGATGTTTACTGAAAGGAATCAACAAGTACAGTATGTTGTGCAAATCGATGACATGACACAATAGATTTCTGTTGTTTGCCGGCTCCCAAAATCTGCACTTAAGCAATGTTTACGGTGGAGCCGGGCCGACTGGTCACATGATATTGTGACGTGCATTCTTGTAATTGCGAATTTCACAATATTCAGGGTTTCTACATGTAAACATCTTTGTACTAATTCTACAAATTGTTATTTTTTTGCTTTCAGAATGGTAATTCTCTGACACTTGGACTGTTAAACTGCTCTGATTCCAACTATTAGAAAATTTAGTATTTTGCAAAGTTTCAAAATAAGATGCTTAGATGGTGCAGTTCAGGTATCTACTGGTGCTGTATCTTCCTAAATGCCAACTGGTTTTAGTAAATATTATATTTTCTATCTTTTAGTCTATTATGTCCAACAGTGTCTTATAATAACATGTTTTACATTTATGATGATAATGTTTCATTTATACAATGTTCCATGGTCTTTTTTTTTTTTTTTTAATATATATTATATACACACACTCATCTCAACTATTGTAAGTACGTTTATATATGTCACTATTAATGCCATACTTCTTGATTATGTAGCTAATGTTAGTGCTTGCACAGTATTATAACAGATTATTGTGAACTCATTGTTAATAATAATACTAAACATTGAAACAAAGTCGGTCTTTTTGTCGTATTTATTTCGGCGAATTTATTGATGAATGTTGGGAAAATGAACGTATAGGTCGACCATGGAGTCTGTGGAAGTCCCCCGGGTCACCAAAACGAGCGCACCCTGAGCCAGGCGGGACTCGACGGGGAGGGCTTCACAGGGCGGGGTCTGTACTACTTCGATACAGTCAACTACTTCTGAGGCCACGACCACCCACAGCTGACTCGTTTTTCTCGCCTTTACATAACCGACGGTAGGTGGCCGCTCTGTTTTATAACGTTTAATATCCTTTAAGGACAAAGCGCGTTTTGCGCTCGCGACGCGTGAAACACGAAGACGTCTCGCATGTTGTCACTCCTCGGCTAGTTCTGACGTCACAGATCGGCCGACGTCTGTGTTTGTTTGGTGTCTTCTGCGCTTCTTCCACAAACGTTCGTTTCACCAACGCTGGTGTGTTCCAGGCGTGTTTCAGCCATGGCCGCTACGCAGTGCGTCACCAAGGTGGAGCTGACGGTGACTTGTGAGAACCTTCTGGATAAAGACATCGGCTCCAAGTCGGACCCCCTGTGTGTGCTGCTCATGAACAGCCAACAGAACCAGTGGTTCGAGGTCAGTACAGTATATATACTCAGTGTACAGTATATATACTCAGTGGCGTAGCCAGAAATGTTCAAATGGGTGGGCACAGAAAAAACGGGATTTTGAATATCGTAGATACAGGGCTCTCAAGTGTCAGGCATTGATTAGATTAGATTAGATTCAACTTTATTGTCATTGTGCAGAGTACAAGTACAGGGACAACGAAATACAGTAGAAATACATTGAGCGTGACAGTCACTCTTTTCGGTCTTTTGTCACGCTCTCCCGCCACACATGGCATTTCTCACGCTGAAAAATAACTTCTAATATTCCGCAGCACCCAACATTTCTCTAGCTCTCACCATGGAACAGGCGCGTCTCCCCTGGCGTTCTAAATCGTAGCCCGTCACTTACCAGCCGATCAAAAAAGAGAAGGGGCTACACAATAGCCTATCAGAAAATAGCATTGTAGTATCTGGGTAAGATGTAACGCAACATCCAATGAAAAAAGCTCGTTCGCGTGATTCTGATACAACCAGCTTACCAAGTTTCGAAGCACCAAGAGAGGAAACCAGGAGCTCTGAGCATCACTTCAAGCACAGAGTAAGGATCTCCTGGGTTAATGTTCCAACAAATTCACAACTTGTTCGACACAAACAGTGACAACTTGACTGCTGTTTAGGAATGTTTCCCAGATATTTAGAAACATTTTTTCCAATGCTGAGTGTCTGTAGCCTTAACTTAGCCAACAATTTTACAGCCTGTTCAATGGCAAGACCTGTTCAAAACAAGTAGTCTAGGGATTCGTTATCACAGGATGACTGATCTATTCTCACATTATAATCATCTTTCTCTCCAAATAGGGGAAATAATTGTATTGGCATTAAATAAATTAAATTGTATTAGTCAATGTAATAGGTCACTTTTAAAATCATGTCATATTTTGTATACCCTGCATAGTATACATATGAGCAGGGTCCCGACGGAACGGGACCCGGGGGGCAGGGGGGAATGTCACTCTTGCCTGTCTTCAAAACTTGAGAGCCCTGTAGATATGAGGACGAAACGATCAAAGGCATTTGATCACATCTGACAAATTACGCGGAAACATTTGAAACATGCGCAAAGCTGCATGAACCCATGCATCGGCGCGTCACATTTATTGAACGAGTAAACGAAGGGAAGCCCTCTGATTGGACGGGTAAGACTGGCTACGCCTATGATATATATCGGCAAGCGTGATGTAATGAGTAGGCTTAGAGCCTATGGCAGGCTGAATGTGCCACTTACTTGGACACCCTTCAGCGTCAATACCTTTGAAACTAATAAGTGATGGGTGCCGTGCAGAATGTTGCGTAGCACAGTTTGAATGATAACACAATGACATGTCAGATCATTGACTTGCACCCTTGGTATTTACGCGAGTGGCATGCATAGGTTATAATGTATTATTATTTTTGTCCTGTTTCAACGCACACCAAATAGTAATGCACGATATAAACGATATACGATATAAACGATAACAAATGGCATACGATAGAGGTTTTAATAATATGCTTTATTGCGATATTTTCTTTTTACTACTGTTTTTATTACTAATTACTACTATTTTTACTACTTGTATCGTCTTTTTTTTAAATATTTATCTCTTATCTGTAGGTATGTTTACTTTAGTTCACTCATTTTCAAAAGTTACTCCTTACAATAGGAAGATCCCACAATGGTAGAGAGACGCGGCTTTAAAGCCATGATCAGAGCTATTGATCCACGATGTGAGGTGCCGAGCCGCAAATACTCTACAGAAACAGAGATGCCAAAATTGTATGCCGAGCTCCGCGAAAAGGTTGAAAAAGAGCCGTGTGACTTGAAATACTTTGCCACTACAACAGAACCTGTGGTCGAGCCGTACCATGGAGCCTTTCCTCAGCCTGACCATTCATTATATAACTATATAACTATATTCCTTAGGGTCTATGTAACCTGTTCTGAAATGGTTCTATTATAATTTCCATATCGTGATATGTATCGTTATCGCAAGAGGCTGCAATGTATATCGCAATATGGATTTCAGGCCATATCGCCCATCCCTAACACCAAAAAGTATTATGAACTTTTAGATGAAGATGTATTTCCTAAACTTACGCTGAGCCATTATTGCCTTGTTTAAAAACGATGTTTCCGTTATGTCGCAAAAGAGCCACAGAAAACCCCCTGGTGTTTCAACAGGTGGGCCGCACGGAGCAGGTCCAGAATTGCCTAAGCCCCAAATTTGCCAAGAAGTTTGTCATCGACTACTACTTTGAGGTGGTGCAGAAGCTGCGGTTTGCCGTCTATGACATCGACAACAAAACGGTGGACCTGAGTGACGATGACTTCCTGGGACAGCTGGAGTGCACCTTGGGCCAGGTGAGGCCGCCGCTGGCGATGTGCTGCTCTGATTCAGGTGTGGTGGAATGTAATGCAACGCGTCGGGGCTCCGACCACAACACAACCAGATACCATCAGTGGCTGTGACACCGGAGCCTGCGGGTACGGCAGGGCCCCTTGTTTGTCAGGGGTTTCCACGGTCCTGTGGGACCGTGACACACGCGTGTCTGAGGGTGTGGGCGTGTCTGAGAGGGGTAGTAAAAAAAAAAAAGTGGCCTTTGAGTCACCGGCGTGCTCCTCTTGCCCAGGTGGTGTCCAGCAGGAAGTTCACCAGACCACTGCTGCTGAAGTCTACCAGTACTTCTACTACTGCTGCTCCGGCAGGGCGAGGCACCATCACGGTGAGTGGGGAATGGAGAGGTACAGAGGGAAACAGATTAGAGATGCACCGATTCCAGTATCGGGTATCTGGCCGATACTTCATTAAAATACTGGTACTCGTATTCGTTTTTTAATTGCCGATACCACGCACCGATACCACTATGCCAGTAGCCTACATCAAACTGGCCGTATGCAGAGATGAGTTGTCCTACCTAACTAACTCGGGGGAGATAATGAGCAGAAATCAGAGATTCTGCCAAAGGCTTGTGTGTGTGTGAAAGTTGGCTGCGAAAAGACGTAACAGTAGGCTAAGTCATGTCGGCGATTTGGGCATATTTTAAGATAAAGCGTCATCCGGCAGACTAAGATCTGTAATGCTACGGTGTCGAGAGGTGGAAAGGAAAGTACTTCCTTTAATACAAGCAATCTGATAAAACATCTTAAGACGCACCATAGTGCTTAGTACACAGAGTTCACTAATGCTAGCGGCGTAAGACCGAAGCAGCCAACCTTATGACGTCTTGCAAAAGCGAGAGAAAATGTCCAAAGACAACTCACAGGCAATACAAATAACAGAGGAACTTACTCACTTCATAGCGCTCGATGACCAGCCACTTTCAGTTGTTGATAATGTCGGATTTCGCCGTCTTCTAAAAGTGCTAGAGCCCATATATGAGATTCCCAGTCGCCTCTACATCACCGATGTGATGTTGCCAAAGGTGTATGATAAAGTGAAAGATCACGTTGACGTCATTTGACAACTTAGTTCGTTGATTTGTTTAGCCTTTCTGAAGAAACATGGGAATAGTGCCACATGGTTTGTGTACTTAAAAGAAGGATACTTTTGATAACTGAAACGTGATAATGTGCTTATTAAGCAATAGTTCTGATCACTTTTTGAGATTATTGTTGTTGTTATTCGCTTTATCTGGTTATATTTACATTTTGTCTAATGTGATGGCATTTTGTCTTTGAAGGCTTTTTTGTTAAAACCAGAAAGCACTGTTTAGTTTTGGCTTGGAATAGCCTGTTCATTTGGTATAGCCTTACTAAAGGCTTGACATAATCTTCAGAGGAGAAAATAAAATCTGCCTTCAAATGAATTGCACTTCTTTCATAGAGATCAAATCTAGAAAGTATCGGTATCGGTACTCGGTATCGGTTTGTAAAAAAGTGGTATCGGTGCATCCCTAAAACAGATGCATTGTATCCTCAGCCTCTATCCCTGACTCACTGGTTTTGCATCGTCTTGTGTCACCCACAGATCATGGCTGAAGAAATAAATGACAACAGAGTGGCCAATTTTGAAGTGGAAGCCAGGAAACTTGATAACAAGGTACTGACCACCATTCCTATGGGGAAGTGACTTGTTCATTATGAAATTGTACTAAAATGAGTTAAAAAAAAAAAAAAGTGCAATTTCGTCCTGTCTAATTTCACTCTCTTCCTTGTGTATTTCTTTTGTAGGATTTCTTTGGGAAGTCTGATCCATACTTGGAGTTTTACAAGCAGACGGAGACTGGCTGGCAGTTGGCTCACAGGACCGAGGTATCCAAACTCTGCTGTCACTGTTGTATTTGAACTAAATGCCTTCACACCCACCTGTTGGGTTATAACAGAAGAATACATGTTTTGTATTTGAAATAGAAAAATCTAATAAATCCCATCATTTTAACCAATCAAAGTATCTGGTTTCACAACTAAAGCGATGTCATACACTATTTTCAGAACTCAGAAGTCAGAAAGATTAGTTTATTGCCAAGTAGGTTTGCACCTACAAGGACTTGTTGGTTTGTGTGCAACAGTAAACAGTGAACAATCAACAACACAGTAGACAATACAAGCAACCATCAACACGATGGCGGGGCCTGGTAGATATTTTTAGCAGCCATATTCAGTTTAGATTCAATTTCCCTTAATAGTTCCTGCATTAGCCTCGTAGCCGGATGGCATGCAGCCTCCTTCCAGCAGATGTTACAAGATGGATGGATGCCTTGTGTGCCCAGGTGGTGAACAACAACCTGAATCCAACATGGAAGCCCTTCCGCATCCATGTGCAGTCGCTGTGCGGGGGAGACATGGAGAAACCCATAAAGGTACAGCGGCTGGCCTCCCCCCCTCCCTCCCTCCCCCCCCTCCCCCCCCCCCCTGGCTCTCGCACAAACACAAACCTCTGCTTCTGCTGGATAAGTGACACAGGGTTGCGTTGTTGTCTTTGCTTATTATTAATCACCATCAGACTTGACCTGCATCATTTGGTTTGGGGGTGGCTGACAAAGGGCTGACATACATTTATGCTTGCTTCTAGTCACCTTCCCCTGCACGCGCATGCACACACGCACACAGCACGCACACACACACACACACGCACACACGCACACACACACACACACACGCACACACACACACAACCATACATATTTAGGAATGTGTTGATCTGAGCACTGAGGCCTCTGGGAAAACGAACAGACCGTGTTAATGAGTGCGTTGGCCCCCTTTTCTGTGGATGTTCAACCTCGGAGGTGAGCAGGCGCGTCTGCCAGCAGTGCTGAACATGTAAGTTGGACATCGAGGTGTGCTGTGCCTCTGTTTGCCTTCTGTTTCCATCACTTCACGGGTCAGGAGTGTGCATGTGCATGTGTGTGTGTGTGTGTGTGTGTGCACATGTGTGTAGAGGGAAGAGTAACAGTGGGCAATGACTCACTGGGCTGATTCCACCGGAGGACCATTATTGGATTACCGGCTCTTTTGTCTGTTCTCTGAGTACGGCCGGCCTTACCGAGCTCATCTGGAGTTCATCGGTTCATTTCATCACACACGTCGCATGTTTCTTTTTGAATTACTGCTGCTAACTCCAGCACTCAAACCTGCACTGCGTTACCTTCTCACCACAGCCAAATGTTTGGAACTGTCTTCATCACAATCACCCAGAATGGAGACGTCTCCTCCGCAGGTTCTATTAACTTGGAGAGACGCAGTCATTCAAAGGCGATGGCTGCGGTTGTTAGCATGTGCTGCACGTCAGCTGCCTACACTAAGGTTTCTCTGCCCGCTGAATGGTCCCCCCCCGCCCAGGTGGAGTGTTACGACTATGACAACGACGGATCACATGACCTCATCGGATCCTGCGAGACCACGCTGAAACGGCTGCAGGAGGCGACCCGCAGCTCTCCGGTGAGTGAGTGAGTGAGTGAGTGAGTGAGTGAGTGAGTGAGTGAGTGAGTGAGTGTGTGAGTGAGTGAGTGAGTGAGTGAGTGAGTGAGTGAGTGAGTGAGTGAGTGAGTGAGTGGGTGGGTGGGTGGGTGGGTGGGTGGGTGGGTGGGTGGGTGGGTGGGTGGGTGGGTGGGTGAGTGAGTGAGTGAGTGAGTGAGTGAGTGAGTGAGTGAGTGAGTGAGTGAGTGAGTGAGTGAGTGAGTGAGTGAGTGAGTGAGTGAGTGAGTGAGTGAGTGAGTGAGTGAGTGAGTGAGTGAGTGAGTGAGTGAGTGAGTGAGTGAGTGAGTGAGTGAGTGAGTGAGTGAGTGAGTGAGTGAGTGAGTGAGTGAGTGAGTGAGTGAGTGAGTGAGTGAGTGAGTGAGTGAGTGAGTGAGTGAGTGAGTGAGTGAGTGAGTGAGTGAGTGAGTGAGTGAGTGAGTGAGTGAGTGAGTGAGTGAGTGAGTGAGTGAGTGAGTGAGTGAGTGAGTGAGTGAGTGAGTGAGTGAGTGAGTGAGTGAGTGAGTGAGTGAGTGAGTGAGTGAGTGAGTGAGTGAGTGAGTGAGTGAGTGAGTGAGTGAGTGAGTGAGTGAGTGAGTGAGTGAGTGAGTGAGTGAGTGAGTGAGTGAGTGAGTGAGTGAGTGAGTGAGTGAGTGAGTGAGTGAGTGAGTGAGTGAGTGAGTGAGTGAGTGAGTGAGTGAGTGAGTGAGTGAGTGAGTGAGTGAGTGAGTGAGTGAGTGAGTGAGTGAGTGAGTGAGTGAGTGAGTGAGTGAGTGAGTGAGTGAGTGAGTGAGTGAGTGAGTGAGTGAGTGAGTGAGTGAGTGAGTGAGTGAGTGAGTGAGTGAGTGAGTGAGTGAGTGAGTGAGTGAGTGAGTGAGTGAGTGAGTGAGTGAGTGAGTGAGTGAGTGAGTGAGTGAGTGAGTGAGTGAGTGAGTGAGTGAGTGAGTGAGTGAGTGAGTGAGTGAGTGAGTGAGTGAGTGAGTGAGTGAGTGAGTGAGTGAGTGAGTGAGTGAGTGAGTGAGTGAGTGAGTGAGTGAGTGAGTGAGTGAGTGAGTGAGTGAGTGAGTGAGTGAGTGAGTGAGTGAGTGAGTGAGTGAGTGAGTGAGTGAGTGAGTGAGTGAGTGAGTGAGTGAGTGAGTGAGTGAGTGAGTGAGTGAGTGAGTGAGTGAGTGAGTGAGTGAGTGAGTGAGTGAGTGAGTGAGTGAGTGAGTGAGTGAGTGAGTGAGTGAGTGAGTGAGTGAGTGAGTGAGTGAGTGAGTGAGTGAGTGAGTGAGTGAGTGAGTGAGTGAGTGAGTGAGTGAGTGAGTGAGTGAGTGAGTGAGTGAGTGAGTGAGTGAGTGAGTGAGTGAGTGAGTGAGTGAGTGAGTGAGTGAGTGAGTGAGTGAGTGAGTGAGTGAGTGAGTGAGTGAGTGAGTGAGTGAGTGAGTGCTCCCTCTCCTTTTCAAATGGTTACTGATGCCCCTGGTCGATCCCCCCCCCCCCCCCCAGGCTGAGTTTGACTGCATCAACAGCAAAAAGAAACAGAAGAAGAAGGGCTACAAGAACTCTGGAGTCATCAGCGTGAAGCTCTGCCAGGTACTGCACCAACTGCACTCACCCCAAAGACGTTTGAAGGCGTTTGTTTGAGATGATGTTCACCATGCCCTCCTAAATCGTTTGCCATTCAAATCCATTCAAATCCATCAGGTGAAGAAGGAGTACACCTTCTTGGATTACATCATGGGAGGCTGTCAGCTCAACTTCACTGTAAGTCGCGCGTCCTCCCGTTCCTCATGAACCTTCATCTCAACGCTGCCCGTGTGTTTGACTCCCATCTCAGCGCCGTACGTCTTAAAGCCGTTATCTGAACGTGTGTCCGCGGTCCGTCTCCTCTGCTCGCCGTCTCCTCCAGGTCGCCGTCGACTTCACCGCGTCCAACGGTGACCCTCGCTCTCCGGACTCCCTCCACTACATCAGCCCGCAGGGGGTCAACCAGTACCTCACAGCCACGTGGTCCGTGGGCAACGTCATCCAGGACTACGACAGGTAACGCCACCCCCCCCCCCCCCACCCTGCGCCCAGACCCCCCGCGAGCAATAACATTCATACAAATCATCCTCGTATGACTGCGCCCGTCCCCTTTGACCGGCTCCATCACGGGGCGTACCGCTTAGCATCGGGAAGGCGGCGCCGGGCTGAGTACTTTAAGTCAACATGCGACGCGGCACGTGGAGTCTTATCTCGATGTGCACCCGTCTGATGCTCGTCTCGCTGCCCGTTTGCATCCATCAACGTGATGGACTTTGTCCCGCTGTTTGTCGCAAAGCAAACGCAGACCTCAGTCGCCTCGTCTCAATGTCAGCACGGGGCCTGTGGTTTCACAGACGACCAAGTGGCAAAAATGGAGTACAACGCTAAAAGTCTGACATAACTAAAATACAAACAGATCTCAAAATAGTTGGAGTTTTAACGCAGCTTTTCCCCCCGTGTGTTTTAATGTGTCTGCACAGCGACAAGATGTTCCCTGCTTTTGGCTTTGGAGCCCAAGTTCCGCCCTCATGGCAGGTAAATATTTGACATCAAATTGTGCTACAGAACAGTTTAGTATTTTTTTAATCGACCACCAGGGCTGTTTTTGAAATGCTTTTGGTGTGCAGGTTTCTCATCAGTTCCCTCTGAACTTCAACCCGTCTAATCCTTTCTGCGCCGGTAAGTCACCACACACACGGGCCGGGGCGAGGGTTTGCTCTTCCCCATTCGGTCCACGCGTGTTCCCCCTAAACCAGAGCCCGTGTGCCCCTGAACCGTGCGTGTGTAGGCGTGGAGGGCGTGGTGGAGGCCTACCGCGTGTGTCTGCCCCAGGTGAAGCTCTACGGCCCCACCAACTTCTCCCCGGTCATCAACCACGTGGCCTGCTTCGCCAAACAGGCCATCCAGCAGACCACAGCCGCGGTGAGGACATCACTGTAGACCTGGGGGGTCTACGGAGGGTTTGGGGTTTCTCTCGTCTCTTGTCTGTTTCTGGTTTTCTATAGCGCGGCTACGCTTCCTTAACTACAATATAAGTCGCAATGTGTGCGATTGAGCTCCTCCCAGTTAGTCTGTGGGAGACTTTCAGGATCCAAAAGACCAAAATCACAGCGTTCTCTCCAATCTAACCGGCTGTCGGACACAGACAAGTATAGCTCAGCTGGCTGGGTGGGGAGAGAGGGAGGGGGCTTTGGGAACGTCCATGATTATTGTCATCAAAGAGAATCGCCAGCTTTTTTAATTTGCAGGCTATATCAGTAGAATGTGATTTTATCAATAACATCATTGGAATCACCATCGATCAGCATATATTATATGACCAGGTCATGTGAAGCTCTGAGCGACTGTCGGACCACAATGCATCTCATCAACAGTCAAACTCTGTCCTCCAGCAATACTTTGTCCTGCTCATCATCACCGACGGCGTGATCACCGACATGGACCAGACGCGCAACGCCATCGTCAACGCCTCCCGCCTCCCCATGTCCATCATCATCATCGGAGTGGGCGGGGCCGACTTCACCGCCATGGAGTTCCTGGACGGGGACGACGGCCGCCTGCGCTCCCAGACCGGCGAGACGGCCATGCGTGACATCGTCCAGTTTGTCCCCTTCAGGGACTTCCAGAATGTGAGTGAGGGAGATGAAGCTCCAGGGGGTGTTCGCCACCGCACGGAGGGAAGGCTTTGCTCGCAAACCACTGCGGATGATTGAGTGTTGAGTTTAGACTCCAAAACCCCTCCGCCCCCCCGCCCCCCCCCCCCAGCGGTGCCCGCCCAGCGCTCCTGGTCTGTGTTGTCCGAGCTCCGACCTCGCGGTGCGCACGCAGCTCACCCGTGTGCCCTGTTTATCCCGTGTCGTTGCAGGCGCCCAGCCAGGCTCTGGCCCAAAGCGTACTGGCCGAGCTCCCGCAGCAAGTGGCCACCTTCTTCGGCCTATTGGGGCTGAAGCCTCCCCAGGAGGCCTGTGCGTCCTAGGGGGTACCTCCGTTTCATTAGGACGGCAGTAAACAAACCCCTAACCCCGCCCCCCCTGGCTCCGAGCACCAGTCCAGTAACCTGCGTGAATTAACCCTTTGTCCTGCTCCCCCTGCATGACTTTCTGCATGTCCCCATGCCCTGTGGTGTTCGCTGTGTGTGTGCCCCCCTTTCCCACTCAGTAGTTTTTCAGATGTATTGATGTATTTATTTTAGCATGGAGAAAAGAGACATCAGTTGCCCTGTAATCTTATCCTCATCTAGTTTTTTGTTTCTGTTTTAATGCAACTCGGTGACATGGTGTCATGCTGTCGGCCACGTTATTAATGGAAGCACATATTAACCAGCAAAGTAAACATTTTTTAAAGTTGTATATTTTGATCACAGAATTAATTTGTCCCCTGCATATAGACCGCCCATCCCTTCTTCAAGTCTGTCCGTCTGCCCTGCATCTGTTGAGTGTTTTTTGATGTTATTCCTGGTCTTCTGTGTACGATACCAAACCCCCCCCCCTGATGTGTGTCGTCCTGCTCCAGGCACCGCCGGAGGCTCTGGCCCGGAGCGTGTTGGCTGAAGTCCCCGCTCAGGTGGTGGGCTTTTTCACCTCCATGGGCCTGACCCCACCCAACAACACCAACAACCCCACCCAACCCCCTCCGGCTGCCCCGGGAGGCATCTAACCGTGCACGCTGGGCGGAGCTAATGGGTGACGAGAGAGGGGAGTGCACCACTAATCAATGACCGGCAGCAGAAGTACCGCAGGAGTACCGCAAAGACCCTGAGCCAGGCCCGTCTCCTAACCCCAGGGAGGTCTCTAAGTGTGGCCTCCTGAATCCCTCTGCACATCAACGCAGTGCGTTCCTCCAGTCCTTTGCACCAGATGTTGCCTGTGTCCCCCCCCCTGCACTGAACACCTATTAGTGACCAAGCACACTCTCACACTCCACACCCTGTTGCACATGTTAGCACTTACCAATCAGCAAAATATTATTCTCACAAGCGTAAGCATCATTGTTATAGAATAGAATAGAATAGAAATACTTCATTGATCCCAAGATGGGAAATTACGGCAAACCTACGGATTATCACCGTAGGTTTATGGCGTCATGTTTTAAACATGTATGTTAATCACACGGCAACTTGCTTTTTGTGTTCTGCGTCACAACTATGCATGCATTGATCACCTGTAGCTCCAGATAATTGTGTCAGTAATCGCATGTACATACACAAGATGGGTCCGTATGAGTTTACACATTTTATTATTACCACAGTATTTGTTGTATTATAGTGGGTTTTTATATTGGTTAGATTTTGTTGTTAAAGTGCCATTCCTGAAAAATCCCAATCTAGGAGACCTATAACTTCACCTGAGAAGGGAGGACAAGTTCCAGAGAAGAGAGTAGCATTAAATGTGTAAGCAAATCCATTGTTGTGCTCTGTTGCTCTCCACTTAATTCAAGATCACGTGTATTTCTTGATTGATTATGCATTCATAATTGTAAATAAGATGCATCTCCTGCAGGTTCTTTCATCGTTGCTAGATTCTCATGTTGTGAAATGACCCACCATCTCGTATTTGCATTGTAATTCAGGGTTTGACCGTACAATTTGAACTGCTGCCCAGTGCCTTTGAAATACATGGAATAAATGCTAATTTTACAGTAGCCTAATAAACGTTTGTGTTTTATATATACTAGTGCCCGTAGGATGTATGTATTCCTATGGAAAAGTGGGACCTATCCCATTTTGAACGGAAGACTTTCTAAACTTTTGGTAGCCTACACCCTGCTGCTGTTGGAATATTATGATAAAGATTGTTTAGATTTGAGCATTTGAACCATGTTAACGGAACCGGAGGAAGACGTCTTGTCAGCCTCGCCGTGACGCGCAGCTCAGCTCAAGAACACACAACGAAGAGGTGGGTCTGTCTCTGCAACAAGGCTTTCTTGAATGCAAATGCATGAACACATTAGGCGAGTTTCAGGTCGTTTGCATTTGCGCATTTGTTGCAACGAGAATTGAGAAGATCCGGCGGAACTCGCCTAATCACGTCAAGGCGGACACAGTAGAGTACTATAGAGAGTATAGTACTCTAGGACACAGGTGAACTTCTCGTCAACAAGGATGGCATAGGAAGCAGCATGCCTCATCTGAAACTCGCCTAATGTTAGACTATGTTGTAGCCATGTCTACATCCAGGGGGAGTAGATGAGTCCAGCGTCTCGTCACCAGCGATATGCTAATGAGTCCCAGAACGTCCACGCCCTCTTTTAGGTGAAGGAAGTAGGCACTCTGCTATTACTGTTGATAGAACAGTAGGCTATTTCCATGAGCAGGCACCATCCCTAAAAGCTGCTGTGTTGTATTTCACAATGCTAACAACAAAAAATGAGAATTTGCGATTTAGTATGTTGCCACAAAAAGAAAGGGAAGGGAAAAGAAGGGGTTTGTGGCTCCAGGCAATCGGAAGAGAGAATCCCGATGTGAGGCACTGCGGTCACGCTATCTGCGGTTCAAAACTCGAGTGCCCGTCTACATTGTTTGTTACGGTAAAGCGTGTGAGCGGCTAGATGGTGCATTCAAGTCCTCGTACATCTCTATTGTCGAAATACATCTGTCATTGCTTTGTTGTTGTTGTTGTTGTTGTTTTACTACATAAAACAAAACAAAAAAAATATTGAAGCACCACCAACAGCCCATCCAGATTACATTCTGCATAAACAGATTCTAAACAATCGTAGACAACACAAATCAAATCAACTACAAATGTTATGGCCATGCAAGCAGTTTTGAAAAATTTATTAAAAATAAATATCAAAATGTTTTCAGACTACTCCACTACAGTGTTGTTCCACATCTCCTCAGGTACCTACTTATGTATTTTGAAGTTATTTGACTGTGCCATTTTCTAATAATCTCATGCTAAAATCATACCCAATACACATTGTATGGCTATGCAAGCAGTTTTGAAAAATTTATTTAAAAAAAAAATCAAAATGTTTTCAGACTACTCCACTACAGTCTTGTTCTACATCTCCTCAGGTACTTATGTGTACATTTTGAAGTCTTTTGACAGTGCCATTTTTAAATAATCTCATGCTAAACTCATACCCAATACACATTGTATGGCGACACAAGCAGTTTTGAGAAATTAATTAAAAATAAATATCAAAATGTTTTCAGACTACTCCACCACAGTCTTGTTCTACATCTCATCACTTACCTATGTATACATTTTGAAGTCTTTTGACAGTGCCATTTTCTAATAATCTCATGCTAAAATCATACCCAGTACACATTGTATGGCGACACAAGCAGTTTTGAAAAATTAATTAAAAATAAATCTCAAAATGTTTTCAGACTACTCTACGAGAGTCTTGTTCTACATCTCCTCAGCTACCTAGGTCTATATTTTGAAGTCATTTGACTGTGCCATTTTCTAATAATCTCATGCTAAAATCATACCCAGTACACATTGTATGGCGACACAAGCAGTATTTAAAAATTAATTAAAAATAAATCTCAAAATGTTTGCAGACTACTCCACTACAGTCTTGTTCTACATCTCATCAGGTACCTATGTATACATTTTGAAGTCTTTTGACAGTGCCATTTTCTAATAATCTCATGCTAAAATCATACCCAGTACACATTGTATGGCGACACAAGCAGTTTTGAAAAATTAATTAAAAATAAATCTCAAAATGTTTTCAGACTACTCCACTAGAGTCTTGTTCTACATCCCCTCAGCTACCTATGTCTACATTTTGAAGTCATTTGACTGTGCCATTTTGTAATAATCTCATGCTAAAGTCAAACCCAGCACACATTGTATGGCGACACAAGCAGTTTTGAGAAATTAATCAAAAATAAATATCAAAATGTTTTCAGACTACTCCACCACAGTCTTGTTCTACATCTCATCAGTTACCTATGTATACATTTTGAAGTCTTTTGACAGTGCCATTTTCTAATAATCTCATGCTAAAATCATACCCAGTACACATTGTATGGCGACACAAGCAGTTTTGAAAAATTTATTTAAAAAAAAAATCAAAATGTTTTCAGACTACTCCACTACAGTCTTGTTCTACATCTCCTCAGGTACTTATGTGTACATTTTGAAGTCTTTTGACAGTGCCATTTTTAAATAATCTCATGCTAAACTCATACCCAATACACATTGTATGGCGACACAAGCAGTTTTGAGAAATTAATTAAAAATAAATATCAAAATGTTTTCAGACTACTCCACCACAGTCTTGTTCTACATCTCATCACTTACCTATGTATACATTTTGAAGTCTTTTGACAGTGCCATTTTCTAATAATCTCATGCTAAAATCATACCCAGTACACATTGTATGGCGACACAAGCAGTTTTGAAAAATTAATTAAAAATAAATCTCAAAATGTTTTCAGACTACTCTACGAGAGTCTTGTTCTACATCTCCTCAGCTACCTAGGTCTATATTTTGAAGTCATTTGACTGTGCCATTTTCTAATAATCTCATGCTAAAATCATACCCAGTACACATTGTATGGTGACACAAGCAGTATTTAAAAATTAATTAAAAATAAATCTCAAAATGTTTGCAGACTACTCCACTACAGTCTTGTTCTACATCTCATCAGGTACCTATGTATACATTTTGAAGTCTTTTGACAGTGCCATTTTCTAATAATCTCATGCTAAAATCATACCCAGTACACATTGTATGGCGACACAAGCAGTTTTGAAAAATTAATTAAAAATAAATCTCAAAATGTTTTCAGACTACTCCACTAGAGTCTTGTTCTACATCCCCTCAGCTACCTATGTCTACATTTTGAAGTCATTTGACTGTGCCATTTTGTAATAATCTCATGCTAAAGTCAAACCCAGCACACATTGTATGGCGACACAAGCAGTTTTGAGAAATTAATCAAAAATAAATATCAAAATGTTTTCAGACTACTCCACCACAGTCTTGTTCTACATCTCATCAGTTACCTATGTATACATTTTGAAGTCTTTTGACAGTGCCATTTTCTAATAATCTCATGCTAAAATCATACCCAGTACACATTGTATGGCGACACAAGCAGTTTTGAAAAATTTATTTAAAAAAAAAATCAAAATGTTTTCAGACTACTCCACTACAGTCTTGTTCTACATCTCCTCAGGTACTTATGTGTACATTTTGAAGTCTTTTGACAGTGCCATTTTTAAATAATCTCATGCTAAACTCATACCCAATACACATTGTATGGCGACACAAGCAGTTTTGAGAAATTAATTAAAAATAAATATCAAAATGTTTTCAGACTACTCCACCACAGTCTTGTTCTACATCTCATCACTTACCTATGTATACATTTTGAAGTCTTTTGACAGTGCCATTTTCTAATAATCTCATGCTAAAATCATACCCAGTACACATTGTATGGCGACACAAGCAGTTTTGAAAAATTAATTAAAAATAAATCTCAAAATGTTTTCAGACTACTCTACGAGAGTCTTGTTCTACATCTCCTCAGCTACCTAGGTCTATATTTTGAAGTCATTTGACTGTGCCATTTTCTAATAATCTCATGCTAAAATCATACCCAGTACACATTGTATGGCGACACAAGCAGTATTTAAAAATTAATTAAAAATAAATCTCAAAATGTTTGCAGACTACTCCACTACAGTCTTGTTCTACATCTCATCAGGTACCTATGTATACATTTTGAAGTCTTTTGACAGTGCCATTTTCTAATAATCTCATGCTAAAATCATACCCAGTACACATTGTATGGCGACACAAGCAGTTTTGAAAAATTAATTAAAAATAAATCTCAAAATGTTTTCAGACTACTCCACTAGAGTCTTGTTCTACATCCCCTCAGCTACCTATGTCTACATTTTGAAGTCATTTGACTGTGCCATTTTGTAATAATCTCATGCTAAAGTCAAACCCAGCACACATTGTATGGCGACACAAGCAGTTTTGAGAAATTAATCAAAAATAAATATCAAAATGTTTTCAGACTACTCCACCACAGTCTTGTTCTACATCTCATCAGTTACCTATGTATACATTTTGAAGTCTTTTGACAGTGCCATTTTCTAATAATCTCATGCTAAAATCATACCCAGTACACATTGTATGGCGACACAAGCAGTTTTGAAAAATTAATTAAAAATAAATCTCAAAATTTTTTCAGACTTCTCCACGAGAGTCTTATTCTACATCCCCTCAGCTACCTATGTCTACATTTTGAAGTCATTTGACTGCACCATTTTGTAATAATCTCATGCTAAAATCATACCCAATACACATTGTATGGCTATGCAAGCAGTTTTGAAAAATTTATTTTAAAAAAAAATCAAATTTTTTTCAGACTACTCCACTACAGTCTTGTTCTACATCTCCTCAGGTACCTATGTGTACATTTTGAAGTCTTTTGACTGTGCCATTTTTAAATAATCTCATGCTAAAATCATACCCAGTACACATTGTATGGCTATGCAAGCAGTTTTGAGAAATTAATTAAAAATAAATGTCAAAATTTTTTCAGACTACTCCACTAAACTCTTGTTCTACATCTCCTCAGCTACCTGTGTATGTATTTTGAAGTCATTTGACTGTGCCATTTTCTAATAATGTCATGCTAAATTCATACCCAGTACACATTGTATGGCGACACAAGCAGTTTCGAAAAATTAATTAAAAAGAAATATCAAAATGTTTTCAGACTACTCCACTAGAGTCTTGTTCTATATCTCCCCAGCTACCTACGTCTACATTTTGAAGTCATTTGACTGTGCCATTTTGTAATAATCTCATGCTAAAGTCATACCTAATACACATTCTATGGCGACACAAGCAGTTTTTATAAATTAATTAAAAATAAATATAAAAATGTTTTCAGACTACTCCACTAAAGTCTTGTTCTACATCTCCTCAGCTACGTGTGTATGTATTTTGAAGTCATTTGACTGTGCCATTTTGTAATAATATCATGCTAAAATCATACCCAGTACACATTGTATGGCGACACAAGCAGTATTGAAAAATTAATTAAAAATAAATATCAAAATGTTTTCAGACTACTCCACTACAGTCTTTTTCTACATCTCATCAGGTACCTATGTATATATTTTGAAGTCATTTGACTGTGCCATTTTCTAGTAATCCCATGCTAAAGTCATACCCAATACACATTGTATGGCTATGCAAGCAGTTTTGAAAAATTAATTAAAAATAATAATCAAAATGTTTTCAGAACACTCCACTGCAGTCTTGTTCTACATCTCATCAGGTATCTATGTATGTATTTTGAAGTTATTTGACTGTGCCATTTTCTAATAATCCCATGCTAAAGTCATATCCAACACACATTGTATGGCGACACAAGCATTTTAGAAAAAATGATTAAAAATAATTATCAAAATGTTTTCAGAACACTCCACTGCATTGTTGTTCTTCATATCCTCAGGTACCAATGTATACATTTTGAAGTCTTTTGACTGTGCCATTTTCTAGTAATTCCATGCTAAACTCATACCCAATACACATTGTATGGCTATGCAAGCAGTTTTTAAAAAATTAATTAAAAATAACTATCAAAATGTTTTCAGAACACTCCACTACATTCTTGTTCTACATCTCATCAGGTATCTATGTATCTATTTTGAAGTTATTTGACTGTGCCATTTTCTAGTAATCCCATGCTAAATTCATACCCAATACACATTGTATGGCGACGCAAGCAGTTTTGAAAATTTAATTAAAAATAATAATCAATATGTTTTCAGAACACTCCACTGCAGTCTTGTTCTACATATCTTCAGGTACCTATGTATACATTTTGACGTCTTTTGACTGTGCCCTTTTCTAGTAATCCCATGCTGAATTCATACCCAATACACATTGTATGGCTAAACAAGCAGTTTTGAAAAATTAATTAAAAATAATTATCAAAATGTTTTCAGAACACTCCACTAGATTTTTGTTCTACATTTCCTCAGGTAACTATGGATACATTTTGAAGTAATTTGACTGTACAATTTTCTAATAATCCCATGCTAAAATCATACCCAATACACATTGTATGGCTATGCAAGCAGTTTTGAAAAATTAATGAAAAATTATAATCGAAATGTTTTCAGAGCACTCCACTACAGTCTCCTCAGGTACCTCTGTGGATATTTTGAAGCCTTTTGACTGTACAAAACTGTGCAAAAACAACCACGGCCTAAAAATCCATCAGGCCAGAATGAAATGTTTGGAGCGGGAGAGCGAGGTACAACGCACAGGTCCTGGACCTGGTGAGACGCAGGAGGAGCCCGGACAGGAGGCAACCCACAGATCCCAGTCCCTCCACGTGCCGGAGTCTCCCAACCCCAGCAGAGTAGTTCCACAGCAGCGGATTAAATGGCCCCCAGCAAGCAGACGGAGCGAGTGGCTGCAGTTTGACGAGGATGTGTCCAACATCGTTCAAGCCACAGCCAAAGGAGACGTTGACAGCAGACTCCAAGCAATGACCACCATCATCGTCAGCTATGGCGCAGAGAGATTTGGCTGGACTGAGAAGGGCAACACCAAGACCACCTCCTACACCATGAACCGCAGAGCCACTAGGATACACCAACTGCGCCAGGAGCTTCGAACCCTCAAGAAACAGTTCAAGAGAGCTACTGAGGAGGAGCAGCAACCATTGGCAGAACTGTATAACATCCTGCGAAAGAAGCTGACAACTCTCCGCAGAGCAGAGTGGCACAGGAGACGTGGAAGAGAGAGAGCAAGGAAGCGGGCGGCCTTCATAGCCAATCCCTTTCGCTTTGCTAAGCAGCTGCTTGGGGACAAGCGCAGTGGCCGGCTTGAGTGCTCAAGAGAAGAGGTGAACCACTTCCTCCAGAACACAATGACCGACCCACTGAGGGAAGAAGATCTAGGCCCCAACAAAGCCCTCATCAACCCTGCCCCACCAACAGCAGAGTTCAAGTTGTCGGAGCCGAGTCTGAAGGAGGTTGAGGAAGTCATCAATGCAGCCCGGTCAGCATCTTCACCAGGCCCCAGTGGGGTCCCCTACCTCGTCAACAAGCGCTGCCCAGAGCTTCTCCGGCACCTGTGGAAGACACTGAAGGTGATCTGGCGAAGGGGGAGAGTGGCCGACCAGTGGAGGTGTGCAGAGGGAGTTTGGATTCCCAAGGAGGAGGACTCGAAAAATATCAACCAGTTTCGGACAATCTCACTATTGAGTGTGGAAGGGAAGGTGTACTTCAGCATCGTCTCCCGAAGACTGACCGAGTTTCTCCTCAAGAACAACTACATCAACACTTCTGTCCAGAAGGGTGGGATTCCCGGAGCTCCCGGCTGCCTGGAGCACACTGGTGTAGTCACACAGCTCATCAGAGAGGCCCATGAGAACAGAGGTGACCTCGCTGTGTTGTGGTTGGACCTGACTAACGCCTACGGGTCCATCCCGCACAAACTAGTTGAGCTTGCACTACACCTCCACCATGTTCCTAGCAAGATCAAGCACCAGATCCTGGATTATTATGCCAATTTCAGGCTCAGGTTCACTTCTGGGTCAGTAACATCAGACTGGCATCGCCTTGAAAAAGGAATAATAACAGGTTGCACCATCTCCGTTATCCTTTTCGCATTGGCAATGAACATGGTGGTCAAGGCTGCAGAGGTGGAATGTAGAGGGCCCCTATCCAGATCAGGTGTTCGCCAGCCTCCTATAAGAGCCTACATGGATGACCTTACCATCACCACAACATCTGTCCCAGGGAGCAGGTGGATCCTGCAGGGTTTGGAGAGACTCATCACATGGGCGAGGATGAGCTTCAAGCCCTCCAAGTCAAGGTCCATGGTACTGAAGAGGGGGAAGGTGATGGATAAGTTCCGGTTTTCGATCTCTGGAACACAGATCCCAACAATTTCGGAACAACCAGTCAAGAGCCTGGGGAAGCTCTTTGACTCAACCCTGAGAGATGCTGCTGCCATCCAGGAGTCTGGTGAACAACTAGGAGCGTGGCTCACCAAGGTGGACAAGTCCGGCCTGCCTGGTAGATTTAAAGCCTGGATCTACCAGCACTCCATTCTGCCCAGAGTCCTGTGGCCCCTTCTTGTCTACGCAATCCCTGTAACAACTGTGGAATCTCTTGAAAGGAAGATCAGCGGCTTTCTTCGGAAGTGGCTGGGCCTTCCTCGCAGCCTCACCAGCGCTGCCTTGTACGGGACAAGTAACACCCTCCAGCTACCCTTCAGTGGGCTCACTGAAGAGTTCAAGGTGGCACGAACAAGAGAGGCTCTACAGTACAGGGATTCCAAGGACAGCAAGGTGTCATCAGCTGGCATCGAAGTGAGGACAGGAAGGAAGTGGAGAGCTGAGAAGGCAGTGGAGGTGGCAGAGTCACGCCTAAGGCAGAAAGCACTGGTAGGGGTCTTGGCAACGGGGAGAGCAGGCCTGGGCTATTTCCCAAAGACCCAAGTGAGTCAGGCCCGGGGAAAAGAGAGACACCAGCTACTCCAGGAAGAGGTCCGTGCAGGTGTGGAGGAAGAGCGAGTGAGTAGGGCAGTTGGACTCCGGCAGCAGGGGGCATGGACGAGGTGGGAGAGCACGTTACAGCGCAAAGTCACCTGGTCGAACATCATGCAGGCAGACTTCCACCGCGTCCGGTTCCTTGTGCAGGCAGTTTACGACGCCCTCCCGAGCCCAGCGAACCTTCATGTGTGGGGGAGGAGCGAGACACCTTCCTGTCTCCTTTGCTCCGGAAGAGGCTCCTTGGAACATCTCCTCAGCAGCTGCCCAAAGTCCCTGGCTGATGGTCGCTACCGCTGGCGCCATGACCAGGTTTTGAAAGCAGTTGCTGAGAGCATAGCCCTGGCTATCAGCACGAGCAAACACCATCAAGCTCCGAACAAGGCAGTCCCTTTCATCAAGGCAGGAGAGAGACCCCAGGCATGTCCACAGACAACAACAGGACTCCTCCACGCTGCCTCTGATTGGCAGGTGCAGGTCGACCTGGGAAAACAGCTGAGGTTCCCCCAGCACATCGCAGTAACATCTCTCCGGCCAGACATGATCATCACCTCTAAGGCCTCAAAACATCTGATCATGCTGGAACTTACAGTACCCTGGGAAGAGCGTATGGAGGAAGCCAACGAAAGGAAGCGTGCCAAGTACCAGGAACTGGTGGAGGAGTGCAGGGGCAGGGGCTGGAAGACGTTCTACGAGCCAATAGAAGTTGGCTGTAGAGGCTTTGCTGGACGTTCTCTCTGCAAAGTCCTAGGACGGTTGGGTGTGACAGGGGCGGCCAAGAAGAAGGCCATTAAATCCGCTAGCGAAGCCGCAGAGAAGGCCACTAGGTGGCTATGGCTCAAAAGGGCAGATCCGTGGACTGCTACTGGGACGCAAGTTGGGGCATGATCAACCCCGGCTGGGTCACCTGGGCGAGAGTGTCTGATGTTGCGAGACCCGAAACACTCAATGACCCCAGGCTACATCACTGATGATGCGTCCCAGTTGCATCCAGGAGATGTTTCTTTCAAGGTACCATTCTATAATAATCAATCAAGTTTGGGCCATTGTCCTGTGACATCCCCCCATCTCTATCTCTCACTCTCCTTTCCTCTTGTAGAATGGCCTTTCATTGCATTATTTTTGCTTTTCAAATTAACCGGTCATCTCTACCTTCTCTGGACCATCATCATATAAGTCCATCATCTGCCAACCTGCCAGGCCTCTTTGAATTTTTGTATACCTGCGTGTTTTCAGTCTGTGGCAGTCAGTTATCTGTTATTCAGTATGTGTTCCTCACGTTTGTCTGCCCTTTGTTGTTGTTGATGTAGTTGCAGTAAGCAAGTAGTACTCATAGCGCTGTAGATATATCATCAAAACTTTAATGAACTGAACTGAATGTGTATTGGGTGTGAGTGTAGCATGGGATTATTAGAAAATGGTACAGTCAAATAACTTCAAAATGTCCACAGAGGTACCTGAGGACATGTAGAACAAGAATGTAGTGGAGTATTCTGAAAACATTTTGATAATAATTTTTAATTAATTTTTCAAAACTGCTTGCATAGCCATACAATGTGTACTGGGTATGATTTTAGCATGATATTATTTAAAAATGGCACAGTCAAAAGACTTCAAAATGTATACATAGGTACCTGAGGAGATGTAGAACAAGACTGTAGTGGAGTACTCTGAAAACCTTTTTATATTTATTTTTAATTAATTTATAAAAACTGCTTGTGTCGCCATACTATGTGTATTAGGTATGAATTTAGCATGAGATTATTACAAAATGGCACAGTCAAATGACTTCAAAATGTATACATAGGTAGCTGGGGAGATGTAGAACAAGACTCTAGTGGAATAGTCTGAAAACATTTTGATATTTATTTTTTAATAAATTTTTCAAAACTGCTTGCATGGCCATAACACTTGTAGTTGATTTGATTTGTGTTGTCTACGATTTTTTAGAATCTGTTTATGCAGAATTTAATCTGGATGGGCTATTGGTGGTGTTTCAATCATTTTTTTGTTTGTTTTATGTAGTAAAACAACAACAACAACAAAGCAATGACAGATTTATTTCAACAATCGAGATGTACGAGGACTTGAATGCACCATCTAGCCGCTCACACGCTTTACCGTAACAAACGATGTAGACGGGCACTCGAGTTTTGAACCGCAGATAGCGTGACCGCAGTTGGGAGGCTGTGGGACCCGGCGTCTACATTTGTTTACGTCTGCGGCAAACACTTCGTTACAGATTAGTAGCTGAAATCAGTTGATGTTCGATGTTAAAGATGTCTCATCTAAAATAATGAAGGAATGAATGAAACTTTGCGAACTACTAGGAGCTGTGTCATAGTTGTCATGTCATAGTTCAGCTCCGAGTTAGCCTGCACCACCTAGCACTAGTGCTATCATGGTTGCACTCTGCATGTTAAATGCGCTATAAAAATAAAAGTGACTTGACTTGAATGAAAATAGATTGTTTTGGTGCCCTCATCTTCATTCATGATTTATACATTCATTGCTTAGGTAGTTCCATATGTCCCCGTAGTAGTCCACCTCTGGCCACTCGTCTCGTTCGCCCCGAGACCAGATTCCAGCGTGAAGGGACATCTGACATTGCCGATTAATTTAAGTTTTTCTAAAGAGCGACACCGGTCAGGACTTGGAAGAGAGTTGGTATAACTGGTCGGCTGGCTGGCCATAGCATTAGATCGGTATAAATGGCTATATATAATACGTGGGTAAAGTTCAGAAATGTAATGCACTGAAATTCTCATAGACCCCCATTCAAATATGTCCGGGTAGTTTCACCTAAAAATGCCCGGATGTGTCAAAAAAAGTGGGAGGTACCCGGTTTGTTGGACTCATCTGCATTGGAAACATCCGGGGGGGCTGCAGCCCAGAAGTGATGAGAAGGACGCACACCATCGTGCCATGCTCTCAACCCATATCCACAATCGTAGGTCGATCTGACAAACAGTCGGCGATGTGCGGTCCACAGAGACAGACGTTTCTTCTTGCTTTAGATAGATATGGTCCCTATCTGAGCCACAAGTACAACTCTTGTTCTTTGCTGCCCACTTCAGGAATACCAGCGGAACAACTTGCTACACAGCGAAAAGTCAAATCGGCACCCTTTGTCTATCGCACTTGAAGAAAAACCATGAATGACAAGGCAGTTGGCACACATAGAAAAGCCCTTGATTATTTCACATTGTGTTGTATGATCCACTAACCATTGCCTTTTGAACCTGTGTAGGGTCTACCCATATATTTCCCCCACTCTGCTTCCAGGAGAAGTGACAGCTCAACGCGGAAGTGAAGAGACAGGTGGAGCTTGGGTCCAAATGTTGGGCGTTTTTACGCAGACAGCCGACGTTGACTGAACCAGTGAGCTCTGCGTTTTAACAGATCACTTGGCAGCGACAGGAACACACGTATCTGTAAGTAGTCCACAGGCCGGTGAATTATATCCGTAACGCAAACTTCTTGAAAAGTGAGTTTGACTAGAACGCACACTGAAAGTGTGTCGCATTTCGAATGAAGGGTCGGACATGTTGGATTTGCTGACATAAAACAACCATTAAAACAACTGCTTGACAATGCTGGCATTTGGAATGACAGCCATACGATTGTTGTCGTGGCCATCTAAATGGTGGTACTCAGAAACACCATCGCTCTGTTGTCCATGAGTTGTATCTCCATGTGCCCGGTGGTCCTGGTGCATGTTTGCCCGACATGGAGGATAGATGGTAAACAAAGCTCCTGGTTCGTTGCTCTTGTGTATCAGGACACAATGGCATCACCGACCCCTTTGACCGAGGCCAACACCACCTTCTCCCTGGCGTTGTTCAAGAAGATCACAGAGGACAACAAGACGGGCAATGTGTTCTACTCTCCTCTCAGCATCTCCTCGGCCCTGGCCATGGTGCTGCTGGGGGCCAGGGGGAACACGGCCACACAGATGTCAGAGGTATGCACATGTTGTACACTAGCAATGGTTAACCTAGCAATTGAAATGCTTGAAACTTGTCCTGGTGACTTTCTTACTGTATTAAGGGCAATGAGATGTTTGAGATGTTTCACCTTCTTCTGAAAAATTGACTTTTTGTAAGTCGCTTTGAATGAAAGCTTCTGCTAAATGCCCTAAATGTAAATGTAAAATATACAGACACGCACACAGGTGTTAAATGTGAAAGTAATTAATTATTAATTCAAATTTTTTTTTTGAATTGTTTTAACTAACTAATTATTTTGTACACACCAATTGTGTCGGTAGTCGTTGAATCGTGATGCTGAGTTCACATCTAAGTAAGTACACAATAATGAACGAGTTTGTTCCGCAGTCACAGTGTCATTAAGTTGGTGAAGGCATGTAGCAACAATGTTGTTGGTGTAACAGGAACGTTGTATATTTGTTATATTAGAGCAAATAAATATGATGTGCCTCATAGTTCCCTTTTTAGGATGGGACCATGGCACCCAGAAAACAATACACGGTTTTCAGGAAACTCTGAATGTGTTCTATGTATATCTAAGTAAATATAGTCCTGTGTTTCCACTGGAGATCAAGGGAAATATCCAGCTGATGAGGATGACCTGCCCCTATGGTCTAAAGATGAATCTTGTGTGAGGGTTTCACTCCTGTACACCAGGAGTGTACAGTATGAATCATTGTAGGTATTCCCATAGTCAGCACAATGTTTCCCTGAATCCCCACACCCTCTTTTGTACTTACTATTACAACATCACACCCACACACACAAACCAGATGTGTAAGGCCATTAATCTTCCAATCCTCCACCATGTGACTGAATCATACGGTGTCCTGGTTATAGGTGATGAAAGGGCTAAAACGTTGAATTCTTGCACCCCCAAAAATGCACTTCAATTCTGTGGCTGGTGTGCATGAAATGAGTGTATATTTTGTACCTTCTCTTTGACGTGTTGTCGAGACACTAGCCTGTTTATCGAACTTGAGGTGTCTTGCACAATGGCAGGGTTAGACCTTGGTGTATGGTCAGGTGTCCTCCCTTTCTGGTGGGTTGTTATCAAGAGCTCAGGCTCTTTATTGTCCGTTGACAGTCGTATAAGGCCGGGTGTGTGCATTCATGTAAATGTATAATCGAAAACAGACAGACAGAGAAAGATAAGCTAAGAGGGATGGATGAGTCACCAGACCCCGCCCAACGAGCCACATTAAATAGAAAAACAAGTGAACTACTTTGGCCTGTAACTTGTCCAGCTACATTTTGTGACCTGTTGACAGGAATGTTTTCTTTTTTTTCACATGCATGTGTGCTTGCAAATACTCCCAAGCACCAAGGCACACACACACACACACACAGCGTGCACTCTGATGAACAGCACAGCCACCTGTGACCTCGACAGTCGAACTCCCCAGCTGTCCTCGTGACCACCAGTCACTGCCCACCCTCCCTGTAGGTGCTCTGCTTCTCCAAGGCAGAGGGACCCCAGCAGGAGCTTCAGCCACAAGCTCAGATGCAGATGCAGATGCAGCAGAAGATGCCCATGACATGTCTGCCACCGCAACTGCTCAGGAAGATGGTAACAGGACCAAACGCCTGTCGTACCTTTACACTAACAGGTGGCCGGTTGGTGGCCCCACTGAAAGGGGGCTTTTTAAGTCGAAGAAAAAGTCTCATTCTCCCAAAACAATAACATGGCTCCTTCCTTCTCTTCAGTTGTGCTCCTGGTACGTTCTGCGTATGGTGGAGGAAACACGCATGGCATGTCTTTTAAAACGGGCTGCAGGTCAATAGGCCAGAGAGCCAGCGGGAGGTTCTGGGTTGTGACGAGGTGCTATGGGATGCTGTGTGAGGTGATTCTTATTTAGTGATGGGAGGCCTTCATTCCCAGTGCCGGACTTTGTTTGTGGGCTGTGTTTTGACATTCTCTTTCTTTCTTTGATGTCTCTGTTTAAAAACTACTGCAAGCCGCCTTCAGCTCTTCACCAGAACCTTCTAAAAATGCATTTGAGATTGTACAAAGCAAGGTGTTAATTATGCCATACCTTTTCCAAAACCTTTTTTAACTTTCCATATTTAATATCTCTCCCTCGTTTCACTAAAGGCTTGCGAGTGTCTGACTCTGCCTTCTCTATGCGAGCTACATCAAAGTCAGCGGCAGTGACTGCCGACCGGCTGAGGGTGGTGGAACACCTGTACGTCTTCATGCTGGTTGACCCCCCCCAGCATGTGGCAATCTTACGCGATCCCTCCTCTCCATCTCAGACCGTGGTCTAACATTGTGCCCCACCCCCCCCCCCCCCCCCACGCGCACACACACACACACACAGGCGCTGCAACATCAGAAGGGTGATGATGACGTCAACGTCAGCTTCTCCAAACTGCTGAGTGAGCTCAACAAACAGGATGCGCTGTACTCCCTCAGTCTGGCCAACAGGCTGTATGGAGAGCAGACTCTCCAGTTTGTTCAGGTGAGGCTTCAAACTCTAAATACGATTCTATACTGACCAAATGGGTTCTAACGAACTCTAAAGTATATGGTCATTTAAGATGTGGTAGGTATTATATTATAGGTGTTATATATATATATATAAACGTCCGTTGCTGTTCAGAATGTCACGTCATTTTCACAATTGCACAGGCTCCATTTATAGTCCTAAGTAGTTCAGACTAAAAAAGTTGGTACTCCTGTTTTACGGGGGCATCATTCATGGCCATGAACTCATGACGCTACTCAAAGACAATAAATGATCATATTTCAATGTTGCCCAGCACTAATGGCATTGGTTGGCTGTTTTCAGGAGTTCCTGGTGGAAACTCTGAAGTACTACAATGCAGACCTCCAGTCTGTGGACTTCCAAACCAAGGCAGAGGAGGCCAGGGTGGAGATAAACACCTGGGTGGAGAAACAGACACAAGGTAGATCACACACACACACACACGCAAACTCACTCTTTGTTCACAAGAATTCTGCTACTTCCTGATCACACCCCACCCTACCAGCAGAGCTAGGCTGGTTTGTGTCACACAGTGGGGTGGCCGGTCAGAGAGGACATAACTCTGTTATTGAGCTTTTGGAATCCTGACTACTAACTGGGAGGGGCTCAGTCTTATGTTGTGACCATTCAATTCCAACAATTCCACCAAAATTGCATTTTTTCCTTCCTTCTTTCGACTGTTTGTGTTCTCCTAGATAAAATCAAGGACCTGTTGGTCCCTGGTGTGGTTGACTCACTGACCAAGCTGGTGTTGGTCAACGCCATTTACTTCAAGGGAAAGTGGGAGAAGCAGTTCAAGGAGGACAGCACCCGCGACACTCCCTTCCGACTAAACAAGGTAGAGCTGTGAGCACAGAGCCAAGGGTGGCCTGACTGCAGCTCCACCAGAGAGTTGCAGATTGCAGGCGATGACTTGTAACAGCCAGCTTGGCAAGGCTATTCCCATGCCTGGAAATCATTATTTTGTCAGGTTGTGTTGAAATCAAACAGTGTTTCGAAAGAGACGGAGTGAATGTGGAACATTTGTGCCTGTGCGTCAATAGATGAATGTCTCCCAACATCTAGATGCAAACGATAATCTCTTTTTTCCAAACGCAAGCTGACAACATCGTGTATTGAATTACATTGGGACCTAGTCTCAAAATCGTCGTGTGTGTGAGAACCAGTCTTGTCGCATGTTGCATGCTTCAGTGCAGTGACAGAGCCACAATGAATGGGATGCACACACCCTCAGCCCCACACAATGAGGAAGAACCCTGTGAGCGAGGGGTGTGGCCCCGCCCGGCCACGCCCGCCGAAACAACACCGGCCCCTCGACGCTGGCGTTGTCAAAACTGTCTCGGTTGTGCTGATTCATCACATTTATGAATGGTCAAATTCAGGTCATTCTTAAAAACTTTCATCATCATTGTGATTTGAGAAAGGAAGAGACGGCGACTCCCAGTGTAGATTAGATTTGACAGAGAGGAGTGTGCAAAGTCAAGTCTAATTTCTCTGTGAAGCCATTCATCACAGTCCCAGTCCCATATGGCTACTTCCATCTTTTCTTTGTATCAAGAACTCCACCATTTGCTATCTCTGAAGCATTTCCATTTGTTTTTACCTGTTTTCATTCTTAGTTTGCATTTCCAATACCGAGGATTCAAGCAGATTTTGAAATGGCGACTAGAATCCATGAGAATAGCAACATATGTTTCAAGTTGATGCATATGCTGCATTCTCATTATAGATGTTTGCCCTAGCAGCCTCACAAATAGCACATATTATTGTTATTATTGTGATTAATATTGGTCTTTTTGATTATCAAAACAATACATTAAGAATGCATTACATTACCCTGTTGTCTTTTTTTTTCCCCTCAGAATGAATCTAAGACCGTGAAGATGATGTTCCACAAAGCTGAATTCCCTCTCGCCTTCATCCCTGAGGCCGATTGCCAGGTAACCCTGTAATATTATTCCAACTGAGGGGTTACCAGCCGAATATTCAGTGTTTCACCCTGTAAGCAGTGTAGTGGCCTCCTTCTTTATGAGCTGTAACTGGTGCAATCCTCTGTGTGATGCCATAATCACAATGCCATACTCACTGTGCAATTGATCTGTATATTGTATGAAAATGTAATGTGTGATATCCCTGCATTGATAAATGTTTCAGCTATAGGTAAGTGTGTACAGTACTTGTACTGTATATTTTTCCACATTTAATGTTTACTCCGGACTGTATTTTTCTGAATGTGTTGGTAAAGATCCTGGAGCTTCCCTATGAAGGCAAGGAACTCAGCATGCTTGTCTGCCTGCCTCTTAAAATGGAGGACAGCACCACTGGCCTGGAGAAGGTAGGAACGGAGCAGCGTTTAGTTTGTCTCCCATGATATTCAACATAGTAATCTATTTCTATGCTGTCCCTGTTCATTTGTATGTTTTTGACGGTCCTCACCAAGCATTTAGATAAAGTTATACTCTACCCCCCCAGACATTAGTATTTCAATGTCTTGGTGTTCAAATTCAAAGCTACCAAGGATATGAACAGAGCCCAACACACTTACACACATTCAAGCTGGCCATCATTCTGAATTGAATTCCTTCAGCTGGAATCACTGCTGACCTACGAGACCTTCATGGAGTGGACTCGTCCAGACATGATGGACATGGTGAAGGTCCAGGTGGGCCTGCCGCGATTCAAGATGACGCAGACCTACGACATGAAAGACCTGCTGGTCAGCATGGGCATGGTGGACGCCTTTGACGTGGGCATGAGTGACTTCTCTGGTAAGGGACCACACAGCTGGACCGCCACATCCAATCAGGATGTCAGAAAATAACGTCTTTCACCTCAATATTATGTGTTATTCTGTAAAAATGTAATTTCTTATTTGCTTGACACTCTTTTAAGTGTACAGTTGCACTGTAATGTAACTTATCAGACAACAACAAATAACACAACTACACATTTAACTCCATTGAAGAAGTATAAAAAAACCACTGGGATCGCCATCGCCATGGTTACACTGAATCGTTAACCCATTCAGCACCGACAGTAGCAGTCCTCATCACTCCTCCTTTTAGTCATCACTAAAAGGTCGGACGGCGAAATCACAACTCTTCTCCGTTTTGGCACCGCAGTGGTGGAACGAGCGCCCTGTCAATGTCAGGACTGCAGAGTCACTCCCCCTCTTCCGGAAGACTCAAGACTCACATGTTCAGAGTTCACCTGAACCCTGCATAACATCCATCCTCTACCTACCTGGTAGATGCTGCCCCAGCTGTCGGGGCGGCAGTAGTTCAGTGGGTAGAGCGGGTCGTCCACTAACCGTAGGGTCGGCGGTTCGATCCCCCCCCTCCAACTTTCCACATGTCAAACCCCACAAAATGTAGTGATTGTATTTAAGTCACTTCAGACAAAAGCGTCTGCTAAATGCCCCTTTACCTACCTACCTAACCAGTCCCTCCAGGATTTCGCGGGCCTTTTTTTTAGATTGTTGCGGCTTAAAATACCTGATGTTGCATGAGCTTCCCCCACCCAAAAAAAACCTCCCCTTATGCACTTGTATGTTGTACGTCTTGGCACTTTATAATTGTTCTTTGTAACGTAGCACTTAGGCCAGTTATGTGGTGTACTAGCAATGGGTAACCTAGCAATAGGAATGCTTGAAACTTGCTCTGGTTAAAAAAAATAAATCTTTTAATTTCGTTGTACCTAGGTACAATGACAATAAAGAATTCTGATTCTGATTCTGGTGACCTAACAGCAATGTGTGTGTTTCACCTTCTTCTGACAAATGTACTTATTATTGTAAGTCGCTTTGGACAAAAGCGTCTGCTAAATGCCCTCAATGTAAATGTCCCCCCTGGCTCCAGTGTCACGGGCATCATTGAGCTCAGCACCTCCTCATCAGCTCCTCCTCCTCCTCCTCCCTGACAGGCATGTCCCTGGCCAACAACCTGGTGCTGTCCAAGGTGGTCCACAAGGCCTTCGTGGAGGTCAACGAGGAGGGCACCGAGGCCGCCGCCGCCACTGCTGCCATAATGATGATGCGGTCCCTCATAATCACGCCCACCTTTGTTGCAGACCACCCCTTCCTCTTCTTCATCCGCCACAACCCCAGCAAGAGCATCCTGTTTGCCGGGCGCTACAGCTCGCCTGAGTGATGGCTGGGGGTGTGGTGGGGGGGGTGGTGGTGGTGGTGGTCCACATTGTATTTTGATGTTAGTTAGATTTTGTTGTCCAGGACACTTATAACTTTACCTGAGAAGGGAGGACAAGTTCCAGAGAAGAGAGTAGCATCAATGTGTCACCAAATCCACTGTTGTGCCTTGTTGCTCTCCACAAAATTCAAGCTCACATGTATTTCATGATTGATCATGTATTTGTAATCCTCTCTCTCTCGCTCAACAACGACCCGGTACTCTGCGTTGTGTTTTTTCTTTTTGGCGGGCGGCTGTGCGTAGAATGAATCCACAAGGAAGGCAGAGGTGTTCGGAAATGGTGCAAGATGCGATTTATTTTCCAGCACAGTCTATAATGTTGATAACGTACATTTATAACTATTATTTAGTACATTTACAGGCTAGTGCATTCTAATAACTAATGCTAACACAGTTCACTAACCCGTAGTAGTATCGTGTGTTCCGATAACACATTTTATGTAATTGCTAGCCATATTCCACTCGGTATTTTATAGAAAAACTATATACCTCGTCATGAAAATTACACAATGTTTAACTGCTTAATAGTTTAACATTCAGTATAGTTCATAAAAACGAACTCCAGTGTAGTATTTAGTTAGAACTCTTATGCTCTTTTCACCTAGAGAAATAACGTGACTTACCTACAAAGTTGATAACGTACATCAAAAATAAAACTAAACACGCATCGACACTACGGTACATTAGAAGGATCAAAAAGCATTAAAGTTAACAACCTAACTGATAAATGGGGGTTATAACGGGTTGTAAAGCAGATACACTGCCTTACATCTTCATAATTGTAAGTAAGATGCATCTCCTGCATGTTCTTTCATCGTTGACTAGATTCTCATCTCATGAAATGACCCACCAGCTTGTATTTGCATTGGAATTCATTGTTTGACCATACAATTTGAATTGCTGGCCAGTGCCTTGGCATACAAACAGATGTAATAAATAATAATGAAAATTATACAGCAATAAATGTTTGTTTTTTATAAATGATATGTTCCCTATCTGAGTCAGAATACAACTCTTAATAATGTGCATAGGAATGCACAATCTAGTTGTAGTTTCCTAGGTTCCAATTGAAGCTTTAGCTTGAAGCTCGACATACTCCCTCATACCACAGATCACTTGAAAAATATTCCATGAGTCCACTTCTTGTATTTACCTGATTACTTGAAACTTTTGAAGCAACATTACAACAAACTAAAGGTTATCCATAAAATACATAGAATTCAAAGTAACGAGACACTGCTAAAAACAATTTAAAGGGAATACATTATCATAATATAACTCCAAGTCAATCACACTTCTGGGATATTAACCTGTCCAGTTAGGCAGCAACATGGATTGTGAATCAATTTGACCTGCTGTTGTGCAAATGGAACAGACAACAGGTGGAAATGAGAGGACATTTGCAAGACAACCCCTATGGTTCTGCAGGTGGTGGCTGTCGTGTTGGGTTCTTTGTTATCGTAGTGAAAGAAGACAAGACTGCATGGAGCTAAAGTTAACTAACTTTACTGTCAGCTCACTCCAGACAATGCCGACCCCCCCCCCCCCCCCCCCCCCCCATCATTGCTGCCCAGATCATGAGTAATGCCCCCTCTAGTGTCTATCATACACAACTGCCTATATTCAGATCACACCACAGTTGCCACATATCATTTCCCTGTCCTCATCCTTTCTGGCTGATTTTTGGTTACTTTAGCATTTTGCCAGTGCCCTCACCACCAGAGGTAGCATGTTGCAGTGTCTGCAACCCACAGAAGTTGCTCAGGTAGTGCAGCTCATCCAGGATGGCACATCAGCATAGTCAGCACAGCAAACCAGCATTGAGGAAATACCAGGAGGCAGGCCAGTACACCAGGAGACGTGGAGGGGGCCATAGGAGGACAACAACCCAGCAGCAGAACCTCTATCTGGTCCTTTGTGTGAGGAGGAACAGGAGTAGCACTGCCAGAACCCTACAAAACGAGCAGGCCACTAATGTGCATGTTTCTGCTCAAACTGAGAAACAGACTCCATGAAGGTGGTATGAGGGCCCGACATCCACAAGTGGGGACTGTGCTCACAGCCCAACACTGTGCAGCCCGATTTGCGTTTGCCACAGAACACCAGGATTGGCAGATTCCCCGTTGGCACCCTGTGCTCTTTACAGATGAGAGCAGGTTCACACTGAGCACATGAGACAGTGTTTAGGTGTTGCATGAATAATATAAGTCAAAGTAGGTTTACACACATAGACACACTTTATACAAAGGGTAAATAGTGATCTCACTGTCAACTCAGAGGGATATGGCAGTGGAATGTTTACAATGAATCCATATCAGACTTTAAAATCTGGTATGAAAATAAAAAATCAGAATAATTCAAACTCAAATATTGGTTGGAAATCTGAGTTTGAAATTATTCTGATCCAAATCTCAGCCCATCATTCCTCCCTGTGATTATTTCCAGGATAAAATGAATTAACCCTAGGCTGGCTTCTTAAAAGTTAATAAATATAAAAAAGAGCCAAATGTCTTTTGAATGGCTCTTTGGAATGAACGGATCCCAATGATCCGGCTCCCTCTAAAGAGCCATCTCTATTTTGAATATCGTAGATTTGAGGACGAAACGTTCAGGCATTTGATCACAGCTGACAAATTACGCGGAAACATTTTAAACTTGCGCAAAACTGCATGAACTCATGCATTGTAGCGTCATATTTACTGAAAGAGTAAACCGGCCAACAATTAAATCGAACGCAACTGGACTTAGATTTGTCTGTGAAGACGTTTCGCCAATTATCCAAGCGGCTTCGAACTGCCCCTCCTTGAGCCGCCACCTTAACGTGGTGGAGGGGTTTGCGTGTCCCAATGACCCTGGGGGCTATATTGTCGGGGGCTTCATGCCCCTGGTAGGGCCACCCAAGGCAAGCAGGTCCTAGGCGAGGGTCCAGACAAAGAGTGGCTCAAAGACCCCAATGATGAATACAATTTTTGGAAGTGGGTTTCCCTTGCCCGGACGTGGGTCACCGGGGCCCCCCCCTGGAGCCAGGCCTGGGGGAAGGGCCCGTTGGCGAGCGCCTGGTGGCCGGGTCTACGCCCGCGGGGCCCGGTCGGGCACAGCCCGAAGGGACGACGCGGGACCCCCTTCCCATGGGTTCACCACCCGTGGGAGGGGCCGAAGGGGTCTGGTGCAGTGTGAGCTGGGCGGCAGCAGGAGGCGGGGACCTGGACGGTCCGACCCTCGGCTGCAGAAGCTAGCTCTGGGGACGTGGCACGTCACCTCTCTGGCGGGGAAGGAGCCTGAGCTGGTGTGCGAGGCTGAGAGGTACCGGCTGGACATAGTCGGGCTCACCTCGACACACAGTTTGGGCTCCGGAACCAGCGTCCTTGAGAGGGGTTGGACTCTTTTCCACTCTGGAGTTGCCCCTGGGGAGAGGCGCCGAGCGGGGGTGGGAATGCTTGTTTCCCCCCCGGCTCGGTGCCTGTACGTTGGGATTTACCCCGGTGGACGAGAGGGTAGCCTCCCTCCGCCTTCGGGTGGGGGGACGGGTCCTGACTGTCGTTTGTGCTTATGCACCGAACGGCAGTTCAGAGTACCCACCCTTTCTAGAGTCCTTGGAGGGGGTGTTAGAAAGCGCCCCCTCTGGGGACTCCCTTGTTCTGCTGGGGGACTTCAACGCCCATGTGGGCAATGACAGTGAGACCTGGAGGGGCGTGATTGGGAGGAACGGCCCCCCTGATCTGAACCCGAGTGGTGTTTTGTTGTTGGACTTCTGTGCTCGTCATGGATTGTCCATAACGAACACCATGTTCAAGCATAAGGGTGTCCACATGTGCACTTGGCACCAGGACACCCTAGGCCGCAGTTCGATGATCGACTTTGTAGTTGTTTCATCGGACTTGCGGCCGCATGTCTTGGACACTCGGGTGAAGAGAGGGGCGGAGCTGTCAACTGATCACCACCTGGTGGCGAGTTGGCTCCGATGGCGGGGGAAGATGCCGGTCAGACCTGGCAGACCCAAACGTACTGTGAGGGTCTGCTGGGAACGTCTGGCTGAATCTCCTGTCAGAACGAGCTTCAACTCCCACCTCCGGGAGAGCTTCAACCATGTCCCGGGGGAGGCGGGGGACATAGAGTCCGAGTGGACCTTGTTCCATGCCTCCATTGTTGAAGCGGCCGACCGGAGCTGTGGCCGTAGGGTCGTCGGTGCCTGTCGCGGCGGCAACCCCCGTACCCGCTGGTGGACCCCAGCGGTAAGGGATGCCGTCATGCTGAAGAAGGAGTCCTACCGGGCCTTTTTGGCCCGTGGGACTCCTGAGGCAGCTGATGGGTACCGGCGGGCCAAGCGGGGCGCGGCTTCGGCGGTTGCGGAGGCAAAAACTCGGGTGTGGGAGGAGTTTGGTGAGGCCATGGAGAAGGACTTCCGAACGGCTTCGAGGAGGTTCTGGACCACCATCCGGCGTCTCAGGAGGGGGAAGCAGTACTCTGTCAACACCGTGTACGGGGGGGACGGGGCGCTGCTGACCTCGACTCGGGACATCGTGAATCGGTGGGGGGAATACTTCGAAGACCTCCTCAATCCCACCAACACGCCTTCCACTGAGGAAGCAGGGTCTGGGGACTCGGGGGGGGGGGACTCTCCTATCTCCGGGGCTGAGATCGCCGAGGTGGTTAAAAAGCTCCTCGGCGGCAAGGCCCCGGGGGTGGATGAGATCCACCCCGAATTCCTAAAGGCCCTGGATGCTGTGGGGCTGTCTTGGTTGACACGTCTCTGCAGCATCGCGTGGACATCGGGGGCAGTGCCTCTGGATTGGCAGACCGGGGTGGTGGTTCCCCTCTTCAAAAAGGGGGACCGGAGGGTGTGCTCCAACTACAGGGGGATCACACTCCTCAGCCTCCCCGGTAAGGTCTATTCGGGGGTCCTGGAGAGGAGGGTCCGTGGGATAGTCGAACCTCGGATTCAGGAGGAGCAATGTGGTTTTCGTTCCGGCCGTGGAACTGTGGACCAGCTCTATACCCTTAGCGCGGTCCTCGAGGGTGCATGGGAGTTCGCCCAACCAGTCTACATGTGCTTTGTGGACTTGGAGAAGGCGTTCGACCGTGTCCCTCGGGGAGCCCTGTGGGGGGTGCTCCGGGAGTATGGGGTACCGGGCCCGCTGTTACGGGCCATCGGGTCCCTGTACTCCCGGTGCCAGAGCTTGGTCCGCATTGCCGGCAGTAAGTCGAGCCTGTTTCCGGTGAGAGTTGGCCTCCGCCAGGGCTGCCCTTTGTCACCGATTCTGTTCACAACGTTTATGGACAGAATTTCTAGGCGCAGCCAGGGCGTTGAGGGGTTACGGTTCGGTGGCCTCAGGATTGCGTCACTGCTTTTCGCAGATGATCTTGTCCTGTTGGCTTCATCGGGCCGTGACCTTCAGCTCTCACTGGAGCGGTTCGCAGCCGAATGTGAAGCGGCTGGGATGAGGATCAGCACCTCCAAATCCGAGGCCATGGTTCTCGACCGGAAAAGGGTGGAGTGCACTCTCCGGGTCGGGGAGGAGATTCTGCCTCAAGTGGAGGAGTTCAAGTATCTCGGGGTCTTGTTCACGAGTGAGGGAAGGATGGAGCGGGAGATTGACCGACGGATCGGTGCGGCGTCGGCAGTGATTCGGGCTCTGCACCGGTCCGTCATGGTGAAGAAGGAGCTGAGCCGAAAGGCGAAGCTCTCGATTTACCGGTCAATCTACGTTCCTACCCTCACCTATGGTCACGAGCTGTGGGTAGTGACCAAAAGAACGAGATCGCGAATACAAGCGGCCGAAATGAGTTTCCTCCGCAGGGTGTCCGGGCTCTCCCTTAGAGATAGGGTGAGAAGCTCGGTCATCCGGGAGGGGCTCAGAGTAGAACCGCTGCTCCTCCGCATCGAGAGGAGCCAGTTGCGGTGGCTCGGGCATCTAGTGAGGAAGCCTCCTGGACGCCTCCCTGGGGAGGTGTTCCGGGCACGTCCCTCCAGGAGGAGGCCCCGGGGAAGACCCAGGACACGCTGGAGGGACTATGTCTCTCGGCTGGCCTGGGAACGCCTCGGGATCCCCCCGGAAGAGCTGTACGAAGTGGCTGGGGAGAGGGAAGTCTGGGCTTCCCTCCTCAGGCTGCTGCCCCCGCGACCCGACCCCGGATAAGCGGCAGAGATGGATGGATGGATGGATGGATGGGCTTCGAACTGATGAAGCCGCTTGGATAAGAGGCGGATTAAACATGACCTGGATGAATGAGAACATTCATAGACTGAACGAGTAAAAGAAGGAAGTGCCCTCTGATAGTACGGACAAGACTGACCAGTAGGCGGGCCGGGGCCCGTCCAGGCCTGCCGTGGCCACGTCCATGAAGTGAAGAGACAGGTGGAGCTTGGGTCGAAATGTTGGGCGTTTCTGCGTTTTAACAGATCACTTGGCAGGGACAGGAACGCACGTATCTGTAAGTAGTCCACAGGCTGTTGAATGAATGATCCATGATGTAAACTTCATGTAAAGTGAGTTTGCCTAGAATTGGGTAAAGCGTAACGCACACTGCAAGCAAGTGTGTCGCATTTCGGAGTGACAGGTCGGACAGCCCGACATGTTGGATGACAACTTACTACACAGCGAAAAGTCAAGTCGGCGCCCCTGTCTATTGCGCCTGAAGAAAAACAATGAAAGACAAGGCAGTGGGCACACATAGAAAAGCCCTTGATTATTTCACATTGTGTTGTATGATCCACTAACCATTGCCTTTTGAACCTGTGTAGGGTCTACCCATATATTTCCCCCACTCTGCTTCCAGGAGGAGTGACAGCTCAACGCGGAAGTGAAGAGACAGGTGGAGCTTGGGTCCAAATGTTGGGCGTTTTTACGCAGACAGCCGACGTTGACTGAACCAGTGAGCTCTGCATTTTAACAGATCACTTGGCAGCGACAGGAACACACGTATCTGTAAGTAGTCCACAGGCTGGTGAATTATATCCGTAACGCAAACTTCTTGAAAAGTGAGTTTGACTAGAACGCACACTGAAAGTGTGTCGCATTTCGAATGAAAGGTCGGACATATTGGATTTGCTGACATAAAACAACCATTAAAACAACTGCTTGACAATGCTGGCATTTGGAATGACAGCCATACGATTGTTGTCGTGGCCATGTAAATGGTGGTACTCAGAAACACCATCGCTCTGTTGTCCATGAGTTGTATCTCCATGTGCCCGGTGGTCCTGGTGCATGTTTGCCTGACATGGAGGATAGATGGTGAACAAAGCTCCTGGTTCGTTGCTCTTGTGTATCAGGACACAATGGCATCACCGACCCCTTTGACCGAGGCCAACACCACCTTCTCCCTGGCGTTGTTCAAGAAGATCACTGAGGACAACAAGACGGGCAATGTGTTCTACTCTCCTCTCAGCATCTCCTCGGCCCTGGCCATGGTGCTGCTGGGGGCCAGGGGGAACACGGCCACACAGATGTCAGAGGTATACTCACACGCACACATGCAGTTGTTAAATGCGAAAGTAATTTCTTATTAATTAGTTTGTAGACAACAATTGTGTCGGTCGTCATTGAATCGTGATGAACTCGTTCATTGCACAGTAATCCCACAGTAGCCCACAGTAAACTGTGAACGAACTTGTTCATTACTGTGTAATGAACGAGTTCGTTCCGCGGTTGCAGTGTCATTAAGTTGGTGAAGGCATGTAGCAACAATGTTGTTGGTGTAACAGGAACGTTGTATATTCGTTATATTAGAGCAAATAAATACGTTATGCATCATAGTTCTCAGAGTATATCTAAGTAAATATAGTCCTGTGTTTCCACTGGAGATCATTGGAAATATCCAGCTGATGAGGATGACCTGCCCCTATGGTCTAAAGATGAATCTTGTGTGAGGGTTTCACTTCTGTACACCTTTTTTCAGTATGAACCATTGTAGATATTCCCACAGTCAGCGCAACTTGTCCCTGAATCCCCACTCCCTCTTTTTTACGTTACTATCACACCCACACACACATGTTTTCACATGCATGTGTGCTTGCAAATACTCACAAGCACCCAGGCATACAACCACACACACACACACACACACACACACACACACACACACACACACACACAGCGTGCACTCTGATGAACAGCACAGCCGCCCGTGACCTCGACTGTTGAACTCCCCAGCTGTCCTCGTGACCACCAGTCACTGCCCACCCTCCCTGTAGGTGCTCTGCTTCTCCAAGGCAGAGGGACCCCAGCAGGAGCTTCAGCCACAAGCTCAGATGCAGATGCAGATGCAGCAGAAGATGCCCATGACATGTCTGCCACCGCAAATGCTCAGAAAGATGGTAACAGGACCAAACGCCTGTCGTACTTTTTAAGTCGAAGAAAAAGCCTAATTCTCCCAAAACAATAACATGGCTCCTTCCTTCTCTTCAGTTGTGCTGCTGGTACGTTCTGCGTACGGTGGGGGAAACACGCTTGGCATGTCTTTTAAAACGGGCTGCAGGTCAAGAGGCCAGAGAGCCAGCGGGAGGTTCTGGGTTGTGATGAGGTGCTATAGGACCCCAGCAGGAGCTTCAGCCACAGGCTCTGTATCTACCCTGGTTAAAAAACGATGTACGCCTCTTACTGATGTTCACAGCCACTTTATTCTCTCCACAAAGTTACATAACACTGTGAAAACTGCTGCATAATAGAACCAATCTGTGAAACATTATTTGCACAGATTGGTTTCTAATACATGGGTACATAAGTCTCAATATTGAGAATATTTAATAACTAATTGCTTAATAATATACGCCTGCTTAGCCAGTGGTAGACAGTCCTCTCTCGTCTCTTTCTGTCTCACTGACTATTTCCGGTTCACGTCTGACTTTTGACCAGAAATTGACCTCTCCAGGGGCGGACTGGGACAAAAAATCGGCCCGTGCATTTTGGACCAGACCGGCCCACCAAATTCGAAAACGCACACCTTTTTGTTCTTTTCGGTCTCTTGAATGTGTATACCAACTGTGCAACTCTTTAGAACCACGTACCTTAAGCCTTACAATGAGTTAACGGGAATCAGTGAGAGAAAACACGTTAAATACTTCCAAAAAGTCCTGAATGAACGTTGAACTCTGAGTATACGAGAGAGAGAGAGAGAGAGAGAGAGAGAGAGAGAGAGAGAGAGAGAGAGAGAGAGAGAGAGAGAGAGAGAGAGAGAGAGGACACATGAATGAGGGAGAGAGAAGGAGAATGAATAGATATAGTTGATTGATCCGATTATCACTGTACAACAGACAAAGCAGTGCCGAATAAATAGGGCCTGCGAACTCCTTTGGGTTAATCCTTAAAAAAAGAAGATGTTATCCTGGATGTGTGTGACAGATAGAAGGATAGAGGATCCTCTGTGTCCTTTGCATTATCTAGTCAAATAGAGAAAATAGTCATAGTCAACCACTCACATTATAACTTGTAATTCTGTCCTGACAACTGTTACATTGCAATTAATATTTTCATAATCAATGATAATCAATTTAAGTTCCTCTCACTGTTACCTTACAAGAGCAGCTTTCTCATTAATTCACTCTTCTCAGCCACCTTGTCTATGACTGTGTCTGTGTCCAATGCCATGAGGATGTCTTTCTCAGTGGCCATCAACATAAACGCCTCTAGCTTGCTTGCTGACAGGTCGCTCCTAAGTCTGCTTTTTATGAACTTGAGGGTAGAGAATGTTCTTTCACTGTAGCCTACATTGTCTTTAACCACCCGAACCCATTTTTTCCATATGCCTAAAAAGTAGTGTGGTGACATTAAGAGAGAGCTGGTGGGTGACGGCAGGAGCAGGGACTCCTTGATCGGTGACGGGGTGCAGCTGGGCGGATGTGTGGGGATAGAGGTGACGGGGTGCAGCTGGGCGGATGTGTGGGGATAGAGGTGACGGGGTGCAGCTGGGCGGATGTGTGGGGATAGAAATGACGGGGTGCAGCTGGGCGGATGTGTGGGGATAGAGGTGACGGGGTGCAGCTGGGCGGATGTGTGGGGATAGAGGTGATGGGGTGCAGCTGAGCGGGGGTGTGGGGATAGAGGTGACGGGGTGCAGCTGGGCGGATGTGTGGGGATAGAGGTGACGGGGTGCAGCTGGGCGGATGTGTTGGGATAGAGGTGACGGGGTGCAGCTGGGCGGATGTGTGGGGATAGAGGTGACGGGGTGCAGCTGGGCGGATGTGTGGGGATAGAGGTGACGGGGTGCAGCTGGGCGGATGTGTTGGGATAGAGGTGACGGGGTGCAGCTGGGCGGATGTGTGGGGATAGAGGTGACGGGGTGCAGCTGGGCGGATGTGTGGGGATAGAGGTGCGGGAGACGTGGCGTGGGGGGGAGAGGAGCAACAAGTTCGGCGGCACGGTACTCTGATAGCTGGGGAGGGTGTCGTTCGCAGCGATCTAGAGCTGCCGGCAACGAAGACAGTGAGCCAGGGGGAGTTAATGACAGAGGTGTTAGGAGGGGAGGCTGGTTGCCTCCTGTAGTTGGACCAGGGCCATTCGTAGAGAGTGCCGTGTGGCCATCGCTCCCTGTGCGGCCACTACAGCGCCCTTCTTTCCGCCAGCCGGTTCCTGTCCTCGCCGTCCAGCGAAGCCGTTTCCCCGGGGAGTTGGACGGCGGTATGAGCTCAGACCCCGGGGGAGGGTCTCGCCGGACGGGTGAGCTAAATACAAATCAGTCGCAACTGTATATGAAGTTATTTAGCATAGGTATAGGTTGGCCTATTTTTCTAGTGTATGCAGTGGTGGGGTTGCCGGGGCAGGAGTGACGGGTCTGTGGGTGGGCGGTCTATGGGTGTCATATGCTGCGGGTTGGCCGTGTGTGGGGTGGTGTGTTGACCTTGCGTGCTGTGTTAAAGGCGTGCCCTAAAAGCTAGTGAATCTAGCCTGATGATTTGCAGTGGGTTTTTACTCTGTGTGCCGTGTTAGGAGCGTGCCTTGGAAGCCAGTGGAGCTGGCCGATGTGTGGGTTGTCACAGAGTGTGGTAGAGGCAAGCCTGCCGTAGTGACCGTCCAGAAGGAAGCCTGCGCCCTCGACTGGCATCTCCCTGTCCGATCGGAGCCCCCCCCCCATGTGTTTTATGAACTATGCTAAATTATTAATAAAGATTATTTTCCTATTGTACGCCACTCCTGTTTGTGTGTTTGTTCAGAGGTTCTTACATTCTCAGCTTTTATAGCTAAAGGTAAAACCCACATTTATTACAGTAGCTTAGCCTAGGCCTACTAGTTAAACAATTAATAGCCGAATAACGAAAAGTGAGTCAGCTGCCCGCTGACTCACTTTTCATGTTGGTGAGTGATGGATTTACATTTACAAATACGCCTAATTATTGGAGACGCACAGCTGCATTGTCATAACATAGGCAATAGACAAAATTATATAATTTAAAAAAAAGTTGTATTCTTTCAAGGGCGGCACGGTGGTGCAGTGGTTAGCACTGTCGCCTCACAGCAAGAGGGTTCTGGGTTTGAATCCACCTGGGACCCGGGACCTTTCTGTGTGGAGTTTGCATGTTCTCCCCGTGCTTGCGTGGGTTCTCTCCGGGTACTCCGGCTTCCTCCCACAGACCAAAAACATGAAGGTTGGGGATTAGGTTAATTGGTGTCTCTAAATTGTCCGTGAGTGTGAATGGTTGTATGTCTCTATATGTTAGCCCTGTGATAGCCTGGCGACCTGTCCAGGGTGTACCCCGCCTCTCGCCCGTTGCAGCTGGGATTGGCTCCAGCCCCCCCGCGACCCTCGTAGAGGATAAGCGGTTACGATAATGGATGGATGGTCCCTAACCACCTACATAAAAACTGCCTAACACATTTTTCCAGATCCAAAAAATAGCTTAGCCTTGGTCTAGCACACTACTCACCCCACAAACAATAATAGTCTAATAATGAAATTAGAAGGTAGGTCCAAAGCGAAGGCTGTGACTGGGCCAGCCAAGTGTCAATGGGGCCGCTGATAAACTGGTTTTATGGGCTGGTCAGACCAATTTAAAAAGAAGAAGAAGAAAAAGAAAAGTATTGGGTCGGTCGGCCCAAATAGCACAGCGGCCCACCGGGAAAATGCCTGGTATGCCCGATGGCCATTTTGACTTCCATCATTCTTATGTTATTTTGTTCTCAACGCATTCCACTATCTAATGAAGAAAGATTTTCAACTGTAATATTCATGCGCCACCAAGGCGAGAATCTCAAGATAAGAGCGGCAAACGAGACATTAGGCGAGTTTCAGATCGTTTGCATTTACGCATTTGTTGCAACGAGAATTGAGAAGATCCGGCGGAACTCGTCATAATCAGGTCAAGTTCCCATCACGTAAAGGCGGACACAGGTGAACTTCTCGTCAACAAGGATGGCATACGAAGTGGCGCTTGCGTTCTTCGTAGCAGACGAGTTCGAGGGATTGGATTTCCCCTCATTGATGCAGGCTGAGGAGCAGATGTGATGAATTTCCGAGAGGCACCTGGCTGCAGACCTCCACTGTGAGAACGCTTCCGTTGCAGGCTCCACTGTCAGAACGACCTCCACTGTCAGGCCGGGAAGTGACGACATTTTGTTGGGGGGTGGGTGGAGGGGGACTGCATCTCTATTTACCTGCCTTTCGAGAAAGATCAGCGAGTGAGCGTGTCCCGAGTAGCGCTGAGTTGCTGATTTGTATTATCAACAGAAGGTAAACTCATGATTACTTGTGTTCTTCGTCAATATAGGTGCCGTAAAAATAGTAACGTAAAGTCTTAATGATGCAAATTTCCAAATGTTACATGTCGGTTTGGGTTATCGTTTTGAAGCTAAGTTGACGTCAAATTTAACTTTCCCCAATGGCGGTCAGCATCAACACCTTAAATTGTCAGGGATAATTAATTAAAGTGCATAACGTAAAGTAACTGCGCATTTGTTTGTATATAACGTTAACGGTATAAAACATTTTAGTAACTCTCCTTGCTTTAGTTGGGCATCGTCACAAAGTTGAAAATATGTCTTTCTGAACTCACAAACGTGATATGTGAGAAAGCCAAGCTACCAACAGATGCAACACACCATGATGTTTTGCCAGAGGTCGACTAGTGATATCGCCTGTTTAAGTGCACAAGTGGTATTAAAATGTGGCAGGACTACATGGCACATTTTTACTTTTATATTTTGCCACCTCTTTTGTATACTATAGTATATAAACCAAACGAATAGTACCTGAAATTACTGAGAAGTAGCATGCTTCTGCACCATCAGTACTTTTTTTATTTGTTATACTTGAGTATATTTTGCTTCTAACATAACATACTAAATGACTTAAGTGTTTTGTTTTAGCCACTTTCACTTAAGCAAGTTTTTGAATGCCGGACTTTAACCCGTACTGCAGTATTTTCGTTGTCATTATTACTACTTTTACATAAGTAAGGCCTCATTTACACTACCTGGTGCAAGTGGCCATTTTACCTGTAAGCAAAGACAATCTAAGTTTGCAGGCTGTATACATTAATTTGATTTGAAGTTCATATACTATAATTCAAACGCATGAAGGGATTTCTATCCTTTTAGATGCATCATTCAGTTATTCCGTGTGGTGGAAAGCCTGCAGTGGAACGCTGCACAACATGCTGCAGTCAGTTCCACTGCCCTCTTTGTCCCAAAGGCATATTTAAACCGAGCCAACCAGCCAGACTTCAGCTGCATTTGGAGGTCCATGTGAAAAATGCCATTGCATTTGAAGGTAATGCCATTGTATTTTAGATTAAAGTTACACAAATGTGCGCACACACAGATTTGTGTGTGCGAGTGTGTTCATGGGACTTGTTTGTCATCGCTAATATAAAGATTTTCTTGACTTGCTCTTGGATAAAGAGATCTGCCGCTGCAATTTGAACTGCAGGAACGGGGGACATTATCATTGTCCTATTTGCAACAATCCATTATTAGGAGGACAGACATGGAAGCACACCTAAGGTCTTGTCCCAGACAACAAATTTTCACCTCAGCTGCTGACCATTCCAAACAGAGTCAGGATTCATCCTTGCCCTCCCTGCAACCAAGTTCATCTGATATTCCAACTAATCATTTTGCTTATCTATATATTTTCAGGAAGAAGAGCAGCAGACTGAGGTCTTGGTCAGACCTGCCAATGTGGACACACCAGTGGAAGGGGTAAGCTTTGTCACAGTATCTATTGGTCAGATACTGTAGGTGCAGCAGCTATGATACAGACATCTGTCCTTCTGTCTTTTCCATAGGACTCGGTTGAAGATCGCATTCTTCATGATTGCATACATGCAGCAGAGTGGGTTGAGGCCAACAAACAACTGTTCTCTGCCAAAGTGGACCTGCCTGATGTTCTGTGCATGGAGGAGGAGAAACAGTCTGAGGCTGCTCTGCAATGTGGGAGGTTGTGGAAAGAAGAAGACAATGAGCATGAAAAGGAAGCAATGCTGGAGCCCTTCAACTTCACGTTTCACTGCACTGAGGACATGTGGAAATTCTATAAAGAAATAATGGACCAAAGAAACTATTTGGCCTATTGTGAATGTCACACAGATGAGTGACTTGTGTTCGAGAGTAAAGGGCTACAGAACATTTGATCATGTTGTGACTTGGTGTGTTTTTTTAATGTTTTTTTCATTGATCACTTAATAATTCACTTGGTTTATACTGTAGATATCAATAGTTAGAGTAGTATTTAGTGGTACTTAGGTGTTCCAGCAGCACAAGAACATAGTTAGCATAGACGGACATAGAACCAAACATGAAACATGAAAACGTGGTTAAGAATAAAAATACAGAAAAACAGAAATGGATAACAGATAAAAAATATAAATTAAAGTGGTGCATTAAAGTTAAACTAGAAAACGCAATTCCAAGGAATTACCATGGCATGAAAATGTGAAAAGGCTGCAGTGTAAACTAGAAAATGTGTGCATAGAAATGACTGTGATCTTTCTGATCAATACTTCGCTAGCTAGCGCTAGTAAGTTTGCACTCTCATATCAAGACAACATTAACAAAAGGTTGACGACAAAATCAATGACCCCCAACAAACACCCAAAACTGGAAAACTTACCTTGGTTGTAATTTCAGATATTTGTATCAAATGGCAGTTTGAGGAGCAAATCAATTGCACGGCAGTGAATTGAGCAGAGGATAGTGAAAAGGTTCACAGCTGTAGCGTGTGTCAATCATGCCAATGCTGCTTAATCGTTCTCAGCTGGAAAGTTGATTAGCGAAGTCATAGTAACAATGGGATTACGGGCTCAGTTAGTTGTAGGCTATCTATACAGGGAATTTCATGCTTTTTTAATCACAAATAGCTCAAAACTTATAAAGGTTTCATATCTGAAAAGTAGATAGCACACCTACAATTAACGAGACCTTTGTAATGACGTTAGATCTGTATCATGTGATCCAATGGTACGGCGGGAATTAATTGCAGTAAAAAGTCGCGAGAATAATTATAAAGTGGGATAACAGTTCATGGCATGACATCATGCCATGAAATAATAATGAAAAGGCAGCAAAGTACTGTATAGTACACAATAAAATGTATGGGCCTTTGACATCATATGAGATGTTGGCTTATGAATATGAGTAATAACTTAAACGAAAATTTGTGCACTGAGCAATGTTATTCCGCCCTCCAACGTTTTCATTTAATTTCATTTCAACTATTTGACCTTCTCCTTTCAAGATCCTCAGCTTTATAATAGGCTACAAATAGACAATTGAGCCCAAATCATATCACCCACCGTTTGTTTTTCGTAATGACTAAGTTGTACAATTACGTAGTGCAGTGTAGTCTACATATATCGCAATCATAAATGAGGAGTGTTTTGAAAAAGTCAAAGGCTAATGCTTCAACTGTCCAATCAAACGCTTTATTTTTTTTCTTTGAATTGATAGAGGTTATGGATATCTTTTTGTCCTAGATTTGGACAGAATAAATCAAAATACCCACGTTGGGGGCTCATACAACGAATTAATGAATTTTACGTCACATTGTTTACTAATTAATGTATTTGTGAGGAAAAGGATTCAGCCGAAAGTGCATTCGCGATTTTATTTTGAAATGTACCCCGGGCATTTCCCGGTGTAGGTACCAGATGGGCTCGGCCATAGATATACACAGAAGACTTCTGTGTATATCTATGGGCTCGGCTTCCAAATCGGCTCGGGGTCCGTCGTTTACTGATGACGTCACACAATATGATTGGCTGTACGCTTGAATGTACTCCCATTCAAGCGTACAGCCAATCATATTGTCACATACGTCGGACAGTTGTGATTGGCTGTACGTCACACAGTTAAATTTTTTTCGCGGCGATTGGCGATCGGCAGCAGCTATGGAAAACTTTTACGAGGAAATTAAGTATTTCCTCCAAAATAGTGTTTACCATACCTTGACCATCACTAGCCCCAAACCAGAGAGTAGAAAGGCAGTGATTCGGAAGGCATCAACAAAATACACAATAAAAGGTAAGTCATACAGTATGAATTAACTTTACTTAATTTTAACTTTCAACAGTACTTCAAAATAAAAGTCCTGGCTGTGGCATTTAACTTTCAATAGTACTTCAAAATAAAAGTCCTGCCTGGCTGTGACAGTGGCATTAAACATTACAGTATAATAATAATTTGTTAGTTATTTAGTTAGTTAGTGTTCAGTTAACTAAATATTTTTTAACACCTACTTGGTGTGTATTAATGGTTTCAGCCAGGGTCTGAAATATTTTGAACTTTTTTTCACTGCCCATCACGATACTTAGACTAACAGCATCTCAGGGTTAACTTCAGAATTGGAAGCTAATGTTAACATCATAGAAAATATTAAGTTGTCTGTTTATTATGAGGTGTCTTATCTTAGCCCTCTTCCTTTACTTTTTTCCTTCCAAGTACTAGTGCTAGTACTATGGAGTACTAGTACTAGTACTCCATATTTGAAACATTTCAAGGCCTTTTGGACTTTCTGGAGCTGCTTTTAGTCATAATGTGACATAATCAGTTTTTATACATACATACTAAATTAATGTTGTATTTTCTTGCTGCATCAGACGAGCAGTTGTATTACAGCTTCCAGGGCAAACTCCGCTTGGTGGTGTGTAACCAGGAGCAAGTGTGTAATGTTTTAAAGGAGTGCCATGACAATCTTGGCAGTGGGGGTCATCCAGGGAGACGTCGAACAACTGAAAAAGTACTGGCGTCCTGGCTGGTTGACTGTTAGGTGTGGTGTTATTAGCACTTCTGAAGGAAATGTATTGGCTGCATGTGAATGAAGCAACTAACATGGACATGTCAGTTACAAACTTAACTTCTTGACACTATATCTGCACATCTTTGCTTGTTGCAGATGTCCCTCTTGCCTGTTCTCCACCCCTGCACGTCGAGAGGAGCAGACACCCATTGATTAACTTGATTCACTCCGAAGAGAAGCTTCATTTTCAGTTTTTTGTATTGCTTGTGAGCTAAGCAGCAATAAACTGCTTGTTATTTTGACTACGTGTGTGTGTGCACGTCGAGAGGAGCAGACACCCATTGATTGACTTGATTCACTCCGAAGAGAAGCTTCATTTTCAGTTTTGTGCATTGTTTGTGACTGTGCTAAGCAACAATAAAATGCTTGTTATTTTGACTACGTGTGTGTGGACTCCAATTTATGTTAGGCAAAAAATTTACATAAAACATGAGAAGAATTGTAATTTTTCTGTTGAATATATGTATATGTGTATACAAATACACACACAGAGATAAGTGAAAAATAGCTTTATATATATATATATATTATACTGAGATAACTGAAAATCTATCTATCTGGCTATTATCGTAAAAGTCGAATGCAATTTAGTTTGTCCGAGTGGCGTTGCTGTAGATAGCGTGACCCCAAGCCGATTTGGAAGCCGAGCGGCCTGTAGTGTTGGGAAGACCGAGTCTTGTTACTGAACCGGATCTTTTACTCTCGGACAGTAAATTGAATGAATCTTTGAACGAGTCATTTCGTTCATTTCGTTCATTTTTACAGCAGGTGGCGCTGTAGCCCTCTTGTGAGCATTGTAAAAAAGACTGCGGTTCTCAAACACTTAACAATGAAGGCAACATGGTTTACAGCTGACAAAGTTTAAACAAAATGACAAGCAATTCAAACCATGTGAAAACCTAGGAAAGCAAATACACACCACAATTAAGTGACTTGTGTCCTGTACCCTCCCTGCCACTGTTGTTTGAAAGCACGACACCACAGTGACTGGGTAGCTGTCACGTGACAAATGAACGAGACCGATCCGAATGAATGAACGAGAACGACCCGTTCAGCCTGCCTGTCACGTGACAAATGAACGACTCGATGAACGAGAACGAATCGTTCAGCCTGAGCTGCCTGTCACGTGACTAATGAACGAGACCGAACCGTATGAACGATCTGGTGAACGAACTGTTGTCATGTGGCCAGGGAAGATACTGCATGAAAATTAATCACTAGGCGAGTTTCAGATCGTTTGCATTTGCGCATTTGTTGCAACGAGAATTGAGAAGATCCGGCGGAACTCGTCCTAATCCCGTCAAGTTCCCATCCCGTCAAGGCGGACACAGGTGAACTTCTCGTCAACAACTTCCGTTCTTCGTAGCAGACGAGTTCGAGGCATTGGATCTCCCCTTATTGATGCAGGCTGAGGAGCAAATGTGATGAATTTTCTGCATGCACAATGGCTTGGCCATGTGGAGAAATGTGTAAATGATGAGTGATGAAGTGAAAGTTCGCAAAATCATCTTTTTAATCTCTTTTTAATATGCATAGTTTGGGAGAGGGCACCAGGCACGCCTCTCTTAAAGGAGCTATGTCACTTCTGACGTGGGGACTTTAATGTCGGTATTCCAACCAACCAGGGCAAAGTTGAGGGGATGTTGAGGGGAGTGTCTTATGTCCGCACTTGCTCGAGAAAACATGCCCAGAAAAGCAGACGGAAGTTGTTTTCCTGAAACCACGCGAGTTTTGAAAGCCAGGTGAATCGTTGCATTGGAAGTTTATCACATGTATTTCTGACGTTTTAATCCCAGAATGCATTCTGAAGCATGGCAAACGAAGCCGCATGCCTCATCTGAAACTCGCCTACTCACTGAACGAATCACTTACTGAGAGGACTCATTACTCCCGAGTCATATAAAAGATTAGTTCATATTGAACGAATCATTCACGACCGAAACAACACTAGCGGCCTGAGAGTGGAGCCTGCGGCGGTAGCGACCTCACAGTGGAGGTCTGCAGCCAGGTACTGTTGGAATTTTCTGCATGCACAGTGGCTTGGCTATGTGGAGAAATGTGAGTGATGAAGTGAAAGTTCACAAAATCGCCTCTTTTTAATCTCTTTTTAATATACATAGTTTGGGAGAGGGCACCAGGCACGCCTCTCTGAAAGGAGTTATGTCACTTCTGACGTGGAATTTAATGTCGGTATTCCAACCAACTAGGACAAAGTTTAAACGATGTTGAGGGGAGTGTCTTATGTCCGCACTTGCTCGAGAGAAAATGCCCAGAAAAGCAGGCGGAAGTTGTTTTCCTTGTTTTTGTCGTCGCATCGGAAGTTTATCACAGGTATTTCTGACGTTTTTATCCCAGAATGCATTCTGACGCATGGCAAACGAAGCCGCATGCCTCATAAAACTCGCCTATTGACGCACTCCTGGGATTCTCACGGAACAGCGTGCATCGACGCAAAGCTCTAGGAGAAACACAGCGCGCATCGCATCGGGTGCATTGGGACAATAAATTGGGTGCCTTATTTGTGTAAAATGTAATAAATACTCAAACTCATTTGGTGGTCAAATCTCATTTAATTTCTTCAGACTTCATCGGTAAAGATTGTTCTGAGCCTTCTTATTTAACAACACTCGAGATGCCATTCAAACCGTATTACAAAGGTCTACTTCCGTATAGCAGTGCTATGTATTTTTCATTTTGTAAAGGTTATACGTTTTGAGATATTTGCGATTAAAAACGCAAACAATTCAGAGATAACATTAAGAAGTAATTCCTCGTGTGGAATTACATTTTCTAGTTATTTGCTGCCCCCTTCAGGAATACCAGCAGAACAACACACTGCGAAAAGGCAAATCGGCACCCCTGTCTATTGCGCCTGAAGAAAAAAAAAGAAGAAAGACAAGGCAGTTAGCAAACATAGAAAAGCCCTTGATTATTTCAAATAGTGTTGTATGTTTTTAAACCTGTGTAGGATCAACCCTCATGTTTTCCCCACTCGGCTTCCCAGAGATCGAGGCAGCTCTACGCGGAAGTGAAGCACTGTTTTATATTTTAGCAATTAGTCACGAGAGGGTGTGGATTATGGAAAAATAAGGAACGGCTGAGAGGCGTGATAAGTCCCGAGGCGCTAGCCGAGGGACTTATCACGCCTCTCAGCCGTTCCTTATTTTTCCATAATTCACACCGTCGAGTGGCTAATTGCTATTCTAAAACTGTTACCAACGCGGCAATATGAAAAATCATGTAGCAATAAAAACGCTTCAGTTTCACTAATAATTCACTAGATGCGCAACAAAGTAGTTCCCAGATACGAGGAAGTAGTTCCCGGCCAGGTTGCAGAAACAACACGTCGCTTGCAAGCAATCACTTTATTTTTAACAGCCCCTTTCCACAAGCAGTTTATCGACCATAGTTAGTCCACCCAACAAATCGAAGTTAACTTTCCATTCCATAACAAAGCAGAAAAAAGCCGGTTCCGAGTTTCTTTATTGTCGTCGTCGTTGCTATGCGCGGAGTGATGCGGTGAAGCGGTCAGCAGCAGCGTTGGATGGGGACAGGTGTGCTTTATCGTCTCATAAAGCACACCTATCAGCCAATCAGAATCAAGCATTGGGACTAACAGTTTTAGAATTTATTTTATTGAAGGCTGATTCATTTACAAACATCGAGGCAATATACAACAGCAAATAGATCTTAACATACAAGGCACATTAGGTAAGAGAAATAACTATGATATAAGGTGATTGGAGTGGCGTAGCCAGAGTGGGCACAGAATAAAACCGGGAGGGCAAAACCACTTTGATTGAACAGAAGATGGGAGGGGGGTATTGGGATTTTGAATATCGTACATTTGAGGATGAAACGTTCAAAGGTATTTGATCACAGCTGATAAATTAAAAACATTTTCAACTTGCGCAAAAACTGCATGAACTCATGCATTGGCGCGTCACATTTATTGAAAGAGTAAACGAAGGAAGTGCCCTCTGATAGTACGGACAAGACTGACCAGTAGGCGGGCCGGGGCCCGTCCAGGCCCGCCGTGGCCACGCCCATGAAGTGAAGAGACAGGGGGAGCTTGGCTCGTTGGGCGTTTACGCAGGGCGCCGATATTGACTGAACCAGTATGCTGTGCTCTGCGTTTTAGCAGCAGATCACTTGGCGGGGACAGGAACGCACCTATCTGTAAGTAGTCCACAGGCTGTTGAATGAATGATCCATGATGTAAACTTCATGTAAAGTGAGTTTGACTAGAAAGTGTTTCGCATTTCGGAGTGAGAGGTCGGACAGCCTGACATGTTGGATGCTGACGTTAAAGAATGATTACAACAACTGCTTGACAATGCTGGCAATTGGAATGACAGCCATAAGTTTGTTGTCGTGGCCATCTAAATGGTGGTACTCAGACACATCATCGCTCTGTTGTCCATGAGTTGTATCTCCATGTGCCCGGTGGTCCTGGTGCATATTTGCCCGACATGGAGGATAGATGGTGAACAAAGCTCCTGGTTCGTTGCTCTTGTGTATCAGGACACAATGGCATCACCGACCCCTTTGACCGAGGCCAACACCACCTTCTCCCTGGCGTTGTTCAAGAAGATCACCGAGGACAACAAGACGGGCAATGTGTTCTACTCTCCTCTCAGCATCTCCTCGGCCCTGGCCATGGTGCTGCTGGGGGCCAGGGGGAACACGGCCACACAGATGTCAGAGGTATGCACACGCGCACACATGCAGGCGTTACATGCAAAAGTAATTTATTATTAATTAGTTTGTACACAACTATTGTGTTGGTAGTCATTGAATCGTGATGCTGAAATCTAAGTAAGTACACAGTAATGTATGAGTTCGTTCCGCAGTCGCAGTGTCATTAAGTTGGTGAAGGCATGTAGCAACAATGTTGTTGGTGTAGCAGGAATGTTGTATATTCGTTATGCATCATAGTTCCTTTTTAGGATGCGACCATGGGACCCAGAATACAATGCACAATTTTCAGGGAACTCAACGTGTTTCTTAGTATATCTAAGTAAATATAGTCCTGTGTTTCCACTGGAGATCAAGGGAAATATCCATCTGATGAGGATGACCTGCCCCTATGGTCTAAAGATGAATCTTGTGTGAGGGTTTCACTCCTGTACACCAGGAATGTACAGTATGAATCATTGTAGGTATTCCCACAGTCAGCACATTGTTTCCCTGAATCCCCACTCCCTCTTTCTTACGTTACTATCACAACATCACACCCACACACACGTACACACACACAAACCAGATGTGTAAGGCCACTAATCTTCCAATCCTCCACCATGTGACTGAATCATAGGGTGTCCTGGTTATAGGTGATAAAAGGGCTAAAACTTTGAATTCTTGCACCCCCAAAAATGCACCTTAATTCTGTGGCTGGTGTGCATGAAATGAGTCTGTGTATATTTTGTACCTTCTCTTTGTACTTTGGATTTTGTGTCGTCAAAGGACGCCATGTTGTCAAGACTCTGTTTAATGAACTTGAGGTGTCTTGCCCAACGGAAAGACACTTCATGACACATGCATGTGTGCTTGCCAATACTCACAAGCACCCAGGCACACAACCACAAAACAATACTGGATCTATTTTAAATATCGATAGTATCGATACTAACGTTGGTATCGGGGTATTGATCGATACTTGTGTGATGAGATCGATTCTTAATTTTCAGTTTCTCTTCTGTACAACTCCAGGCATTTACAGAGTGACTGCCTCGTGGCCGTACAACACCGCCCTTTTCTCACTTCACTCATGCTCAATTAGCCCCTCCCCTTTCCTCCGTTTCCCCCCTCCACTGCTACACTCACACTCACTCACTGCGAGGCGAACAGCACAGATTCGTTACTGTGGCAACACCACAAATGTATACAAGCACATTACAACACACCCCAACCAGAACTCCGAGCTGCAGAGCAAACGAAAGGAGGAAGAGAGGGGAAGCGGACCTCCAGCACTGAGTCAGAGGTCCCTTGCAAATGCTTTTCAGCATGGGCATCAATATCCAGGTATCTTATAGTGATGTGGAAGTAAGATTTAGTCATCTCCAGCATTAGATAAGCTTATGTTATTTTTCAGTGTAATTGGTCATCACAGTAATTTAGCAGACTGATTAATAGACTATTCAGACTGTCACATAGGGATAATATTCAGCCAGTTGAAATAAAACTAAATGAATTATTTCACTGGAACTGCAACATAGATATGGTACCTACAAAAAGATATAGCTATGCCTCAAACCTGAAAAATATGGCTGAATAAATCTTTTATGTTAACTGTCAAAGGAACATTAGTATTCCTATGTTTAGGCTAAGCACATGGTTACAGGTTATAAGGTTATGACTCAATATTTTTTTATTTCACCTAGGGGATTCCCAAAGAGCTATGGATATCACAAGGAGTCTTGCTGTAATGGCCGTTAAGGATATACAACCTGTGTCTGTGGTTGAAGATGAGGGTTTTAGGAATTTTGTAAAGACACTTGTTCATTGCTACAAGATTCCAACTAGGAAAAATTTAATGGGAGAGAAAATACCAGCACTGTAGGAAGAGTGTCGCTCAAAAGTGAAAAAAGTTCTGGATGCTGCAAACAGTATTGTCCTCACAACTGATATGTGGACATCAAGAGCCACATAGGCTTATTTAGCTGTCTCATGCCATGTCATTGATGAGAACTGGCAAATGCAAGCATATGTCTTAGAAACTAGTAGTTTTTCAGGAAGACTGTGCTGACAACATTTGCTCAGAACTAAAAAGAATCACTGATGAAAGGGGCATAACTGCCAGAGTTCATGTTGTAATCACAGATAATGGTGCCAATATGGTTGCTGCTGTACGCAAAGCAGGTTGGGCACATTATCCATGTTTTGCGCACACCTTGAACTTAGTGGTAAAAGACTCCATTAAGGCTCTCCCTGATCTTCTTGACATTCAGCGGAAATGCAGTGCTATTGTAGCTTTCTTTCAACACAGCACAGGAGCAGCAGAGAGGCTAAAAGAAATTCAGAAACAACTGAATTTACCAGAACACAAACTGATACAGTCAGTTGAAACACAGTGGAACTCTGTCTTCTACATGTTTGAGAGACTACTTGAGCAAAAGGAAGCTGTTACTACAGTACTTTGTCTTTGTGGAAAGAGCTCACTGTGCTTGAGTGAGGACGATTGGTCCATGGTTAGTCTCTCCATTGATGCCCTGAGACCATTCGACGAAGTCACAAAAGAGATATCAACAGAGAAACAGACAGACAGACAGACAGACAGACATACTTTATTGATCCCTGAGGGAAATTGCCTAATGAGGTAAATAAACATGCCTCAGTTTCAAAAGTGATACATATCCCTGGTTACATTACTTTGGAGATCAACTGCAACTCATGAGAGCCAAGGTATCAAGCTAGCTGCTGAGCTGTCATCACAATGCCACCACCGTTTCAGAGCATTGAAACCTTTTATGGTCTTGCTGTCAGCACATTCCTGGACACAAGATTTAAAAACCTCGGGTTCCGTGACATGGCAATTGTTGAAGCTGTGAAAAAAACGACTGATCACTGAAATGCAGTCAGTGAACAAGAACTCAGTGTCAGCTCCTGAACCAAGCACAAGCCCTGCCACCAGCTCTGTCTCAGTAGCTGCTCCTGCAACTACCTCAAGCTCACCTGCAGCAAAAGGTGAGCTTGAGGTAGCAAAATTTCTCCTAAGGGGGATTAATAAAGGAATATCTTAAAGGTGGGATATGGGCAGAATTTGACTCCCAAGTCCTTGCATGCCAGGAACATCGCACACCTGGAACTGATGCCTTTATCGAAATGCGCCGGTACTCAGAAGAGAAGCCAATACCACGGGATGGAGACCCACTTCTTTGGTGGAAAACAAATGAGCCAACATTCCCCTCTCTGAGCAAGCTTGCCAAAAAATACCTGACAGGAATTGCAACATCTGTACCAGCAGAAAGGATGTTCGCCAAGGCAGGTCAGCTAATAAGTGAGAGGAGAAGTTCAATAAAAGGGTAAAATGTAAACATGTTATTGTTTCTGAACAAAAACCTATAAATCTGTAATTCTCAACAAGGGCACAGGTCCCCCCTCAGGGGATAATTTATAGGACACAGGAGAGTCAGTATGAGTATTTCCTTTTGTTTATTTATTTGCACAACTTTTTAGTACAGTTCAGATTGATTAAAAAAAAATCTTCAGTTTGTTAATTGAAAATACACATTACCACCCCAAAAGGGAAATTTACGTTTTAAGTTTTCTATAAACATTTCTGAGTTACTTAATAAAAGTATTTTTATTTGCCTGAACACTTTGTCGTGCGTTTTATTATCATCAAAAACATGATTAATTAAAGGAAAACTTACAAAATATTTAAATAATCATGGAATTTCAAGTTTTCTTTCAAATTTGCATATTGATGATGCATTCACTTAATAAATATGATACATTGCTCTCCCCTACACAAAAGTAGATGGTACTAGTAACAAGTATCGGTATCGGCAATACTGGCCCTGTATTTACTTCTTATTGGATTGATACCAAATTTTTCAGTATCGCACAGCCCACACACACACAGCGTTCACTCTGATGAACAGCACAGCCGCCCGTGACCTCGACTGTTGAACTCCCCAGCTGTCCTCGTGACCACCAGTCACTGCCCACCCTCCCTGTAGGTGCTCTGCTTCTCCAAGGCAGAGGGACCCCAGCAGGAGCTTCAGCCACAAGCTCAGATGCAGATGCAGATGCAGCAGGAGATGCCCATGACATGTCTGCCACCACAACTGCTGAGGAAGATGGTAACAGGACCAAACGCCTGTCGTACCTTTACACTAACAGGTGGCCGGTTGGTGGCCCCACTGAAAGGGGGCTTTTTAAGTGGAAGAAAAAGTCTCATTCGCCCAAAACAATAACATGGCTCCTTCCTTCTCTTCAGTTGTGCTGCTGGTACGTTCTGCGTACGGTGGGGGAAACACGCATGGCATGTCTTTTAAAATGGGCTGCAGGTCAAGAGGCCAGAGAGCCAGCGGGAGGTTCTGGGTTGTGACGAGGTGCTATGGGATGCTGTGTGAGGTGATTCTTATTTAGTGATGGGAGGCCTTCATTCCCAGTGCCGGACTTTGTTTGTGGGCTGTGTTTTGACATTCTCTTTCTTTCTTTGCTCTCTCTGTTTGAAAACTACTGAAGGCCGCCTTCAGCTCTTCACCAGAACCTTCTAAAAATGCATTTGAGATTGTACAAAGCAAGGTGTTAATTATGCCATACCTTTTCAGAAACCTTTCTTAACTTTACATATTTAATATCTCTCTCATTTCACGCACATGCACACACACACACAGGTGCTGCAACATCAGCAGGGTGATGGTGACGTCAACGTCAGCTTCTCCAAACTGCTGAGTGAGCTCAACAAACAGGATGCGCTGTACTCCCTCAGTCTGGCCAACAGGCTGTATGGAGAGCAGACTCTCCAGTTTGTTCAGGTGAGGCTTCAAACTCTAAATACGATTCTATACTGACCAAATGGGTTCTAACGAACTCTAAAGTATATGGTCATTTAAGATGTGGTAGGTATTTAGGTTTTATTTATCTTTGCTGTTCTGAATGTCTCAGGCTCCATTTCTAGTCCTAATTAGTTCAGACTTAAAAAGTTGGTACTCCTGTTTTACGCGGGCATTATTCATGGCTATGTGAATTCATGATAAGTAAGTAATGGTGACATGAATATGACAAATCAGAAGGTGGCTCATTATCTCATCATTTATCATTTTGCACTTTCCTGACATGGCCCATTTAGCATCCAGAGATAGGGATTATGCTGATGAATTGGCATGCTGAATGTGGGGGATTGGTTGGATGTTTCCAGGAGTTCCTGGTGGAAACCCTGAAGTACTACAATGCAGACCTCCAGTCTGTGGACTTCCAAACCAAGGCAGAGGAGGCCAGGGTGGATATAAACACCTGGGTGGAGAAACAGACACAAGGTAGATCACACACACACACACAAGCATACACACACACACACACACACACACTCAGTACGTTTACATGCAGCAAGAAATTGCGTAAGACCGGATCACTTGTCCGAGTATACATGCCGTTCAGAGAATCGGATTAACAGCCGGACCATGGCTGACTCCGGACGCTATGTGGCGCTGTAGCCCTCTCAACAAAGAGCCACTTCCGGTTGATCTCTACTTATCAACAACAACAAACTATCTGACGGCATTCAAACAAAGATGGCGTACGAGGAGCTAGACGATGCTACAGTAGCGTACATTTCGGGCATTATTTTCCTCCTGATAATGCCCATAAAAAGAACAACGTCAACGTATCTTTTGGCTGCAGCCATGGTGTCGAAGTTCAATTGACCTTTTCCGGCAACAACGCCGCTATTTACGTCTCCTTTCACTTCCGGGTGAAAGCCCCAGCGGAATTTCTTGCGCATGCGCAGAATGCAAAATTCGATTCAGATCCGATTGCTGAGTATACATGCCGTTAAAAGTCCGACTATGAAAAAATTATCTAGGTGTTGTTATCCGATTTTGAGATGTCCGAAGTAGGTCGGATTAAGGTGTTTACATGCACTTTAAAAGTCCGAACGATGTCTTATACGATTAGAAATTCGAATTTTTTGCTGCATGTAAACGTACTGAATGCTGCTATCTCCCGATCAAACCCCTGCTATCACTCCCCACACCCCACCCTGCGAGGCTGGATTGTGTCACACAGTGGGAGTAGTAGGGGCTCAGTCTTACACATTGCTACCACCAAAATGGCATCTTTTCTTTCCTTCTTTCGACTGTTTGTGTTCACCTAGATAAAATCAAGGACCTGTTGGTCCCTGGTGTGGTTGACTCACTGACCAAGCTGGTGTTGGTCAACGCCATTTACTTCAAGGGAAAGTGGGAGAAGAAGTTCAAGGAGGACAGCACCCGCGACACTCCCTTCCAACTGAATCAGGTAGAGCTACGAGTACAGAGCCAAGGGTGGCCTGACTGCAACTCCACCGGAGAGTTGCAGATTGCAGGCGATGACTTGTAACAGCCAGCTCGGCATGCCTGGGAATTGTTATTGTGTCAGTTGTGTCTTTTGTGTTGTAATCAAACGATGTTCCACATTCACTCTGAATGTGGAACGAACATTTGAGAGACGTTTGTATCGCATCGCACAAGCTTCACATGCCTCTGCCTCAGTATATATATATATATATATATATATATATATATATATGTATAAACTGAGGCAGAGGCATATATATACTACTATATCTCCCAACATCTAGATGCAAACAATAATCTCTTTTTCGAACGCAAGCTGACAAAGGGGTCCAAGCACAGAGCCTTGGGGCACGCCTTGGTTGACTGGGGCTGGGGTGGAATTGAAATCTCTGATGCTGACAAATTGTTGTTTCTTGCCGGAGAGATGAGAGTAGATAGACTGGAACCTGGAGAGAGCTGCACCGGTGAGGCCTAGATATTCAGATAGACGGTTGAGGAAATAGTGTCGAAGGCTGCGGAGAGGTCTGGGAGGATGAGGACACTGATGTGACCTGAGTTAGCAGTGATGAGGAGGTCATTGGAGATTTTGATGGGGGCAGTCTCAGTGCAGTGGTGTGCTCTGAAGCCAGAATGAAGGGGTTCATAGAGCTCATGGCTGGACATGTGTTGATGTTGGAGTTGGACGGCAACTGCTCTTTCCAGGATCTCCAGACTTGGCTTTTTGAGGATGGGAATTACTGCAGCAATTTAAAGCTGTAGGGTACCATGCCAGATTCCAGGAAGGAGTGATGTCCACCATGATGGGACACAGGGTAAGTAGGCATGGCTTGACCAAGGTGGAGGCTATGGCCTTTAGTGACCAGCTTAGCGGCTTGAGGACTATCGACAGGGGAGAAGGAGGAGAGGCAGCACAGAGGCAGGCGCGGAGTGGAGAGACGCCCTGTGCCAGAGGTGTGTGTGGCGGGGGGGGGGGGGGGGGCAGGAGCCATGAGCTGTTGGTAAATAGATTCTACATATTTTGGCCTAGAAGAAGTCCAATAACCTGGAGCAGAGGTCGGGGTCCCCAGTAGTGAGGGAGGTGTCAAGGGGGCGTAGTAGCTCAGTGGATAGAGCGGGTGGACAGCGCGGGTCGTCCACTAACTGTAGGGTCGGCGGTTCGATCCCTGTGATCCCCACCTCCAACTGTCCACATGTCGAGACCCACAAATGTACTGATTATAAGTCGCTTTGGACAGAAGCGTCTGCTAAATGTCGCTTTACCCTTTTTATGGTGGAGAACAGCAGCCTGGGGTGATTTTGCTGGTTACCAATAAGATTGGAATAATAATGTGTCTTGGTCCGGAAGAGAGCTTCTTTATAGGACCTCACGTGGTCTTCAAAGGCCTCATGGTGGACGGTGGGGCAATATGTGTTTCCTGTGAAAGCATATGCTGCATGCTCATTGTAGAAATGTTTGCACTAGCAGCCTCACAAATAGTACTTATTAGTGGGCTAGCTTAATAGTAGCTTTATAGCTAGCCCACTATTGTTATTCCCACTATTTCTTTCTTTCTTTATTATATGTTCTCTCCAAAACTTTGCCGCTTAACTACTTTGTCATTCTTTGTGCTAGAAACTTCATTCAAACTTCAAACATTCAGCTACTTTAGGAATTGACCAGGTCTATTTTTTTTTTTTTAAAGTTTTTAAGATATTAAAGTGTTATTAATAGTTTTTGTCCCATTGAAATGAATGATGGAATGTTCAGTTGTTGATTTGAAAATATCCACACATTTTGTAAACTGACGCCACTCCTACAATTTTCACAGTACTTTCCCATATTATACGTGAAAAGGTTCATATTTTCATGCTGTCACTCACATTCAAATACCTAAGCGATACCATGTATAGTTTTTAAATTATTAATGTTTGTTTGACACTCACTCTTCCAATACACACACATGGGCGCTCCACTCTAGGTCCAGCTGGTCATTTCTAATTCATACCCGTTTTCTAACTTGTCGATACTCCTACAATTTGTAAGCTACACTGACATATTATATATCAAACTGTTCGTCTGTTTCCTCCGGTGTAGATATCTAAGCTGTGACATGTATACTGTTTGAGATAGAGCCATTTGAAGCCAGCCCTGCTTTCCTCATAGAGAATAGTGGCAGTTTGGAGAAAAAAACACATCCGGTTTCAGTCAGCCAGCACACTTCACATTTTCATCAGGAAATGTACTGGTTATGATTAGAAGGAGAATTACTCTTTTGATCCCGTGAGGGAAATTTGGTCTCTGCATTTAACCCAATCGTGTTTCACAGTTTTTCACACACAGTGAGGTGAAGCACACACTTAAACACGATGCAGTGAGCTGCCTGCAACAGCGGCGCTCGGGGAGCAGTGAGGGGTTAGGTGCCTTGCTCTTCAGGGCACTTCAGCCATTCGTACTGGTCGGGGTTCGAACCGGCAACCCTCCGGTTACAAGTCCGAAGCCCTAACCAGTAGGCCGCGGCTGCCCCTTAATATTCATATTATGGTGATTTCTATTGGTAAATATTAGTGTTATTATGATTATTATTATTATTGAGTGTGCTTGTAAAACCACACTATATACTATCCACCATACTTCTATATATTCTAAAATATTCTTATTATTCTTCCATACGTTTTTTCGGTCAACTACTCCTCCCACAGTGTTAGTCACACATACACAAAAAAAGGTATCAAAACATGCGGCTTGGCCGGGATGGGTGTGGTATGACTTTTCTTTTTTTTTTTAAACTTTTTTTTTTATCAAAGAGAACACAAACATTCCTTGACAACGTCACAGCTTATATATGACAGTGCTGAAGACAATAAAAAAACAAAAAACAAACCCATTGGGCTCGGAAAACTGAATAATACTAATGAGTGAAAAATACTAAATAAATAAGTGGACATGTAAGACATTCCAGCATATTGTGGGGTCCCCCTCAGTTAAAGAAATATATTGCTATAGGTAGCCACCTCCTCACAAAAACATCAGACTTTAATTGTAGTTTAGCAGTTAAAGCCTCCATTCCATACACCTCCCTCAGCTTCTGTTTCCACTGTGCCACTGTAGGTGGCTGTGGATTCATCCATTTTATTGTCACCATTTTCCTAGCAGTCATCAAGAGTGTATGTAACAAGTGCTTTTGGTCTCTAGTGTACATGTCTTCAGGAGTTAGATCGAAAAGAAACTGACTTGGGGTGAATAGTATATTAATTCCCAGAACTTTATCTATCTCGCTCTTTACCCCTTTCCAAAAAGGAAGCATCCTTGGGCAATCCCAAAATATGTGTGAGTGGTCGCCAACCATTCCACATCCTCTCCAACAGTATATTGCAGCTGGGTTATCCACAAATGTAGAGACCACGGAAGGCGCATCTTCCAATCAAACTCCTTCCACATGTTGCTATTGATACCTTTATGACATCCAATGCACATTGTTTCCCACTCCCCATCCTCAATTATAATATTTAACTCAAGCTCCCATTTGTTTTTAATATAAAAAGTATTGTCTGGTGTATCTAGTAGCAGATTTCTATATATATGGGAAACATGTTTTTTCTTGGGTAGTTGATGTTTAACTATATTAATAAAGTAAGTTTCTATGTTCGTTGGAGCCCTTTTAATTATATTCCAGTCTGTATGGTTTGTAATGTAATTTCTTATCTGAAAATACCGGAACATATCACTTTGGGGTAGGAGGAATTTGTCTTGGAGATATGAGAACGGTTGTACACCAGAGTCACAGAGCAATTGGTCAATAACCTTCAGGTTTCTGCCTGCCTATCCCTTAAAAGTGATATCTGTTGTTGAGGGGGGGAAATCCGGATTTCAAGTAATCTGCAAAGCCCTTGAGAGGGCGGCTGTCCCTCTAATTCTCTTTTGGACTGTCGACCATACTTTTAAGGTGTGTTTCACCCATACATTTCTGATTTCAATTTTTTTTTTAAATAGTTTTTAAGATATTAAAGTGTTATTAATAGTTTTTGTCCCATTGAAATGAATGATGGAATGTTCAGTTGTTGATTTGAAAATATCCACACATTTTGTAAACTGACGCCACTCCTACAATTTTCACAGTACTTTCCCATATTATACTAGCCTGGCTGACGCGTCCACATCTCGATGAGATGGTGGTCTGGGAACTAGGTGTGCATTTTCTCGTATTTGAGGCGTGGTTTACGAATGCCTAGAGCCGTTTATTGGGCGCTACGAATGTCTATCAAATGGCGTCTGGTTCTTCACATGCTGCTTTGCGCGCGAATCATAGCCAATTGCTACCAAAAATTAGCTACTAAAATTAAATTAATTGCTACAAAAGCTACTTAATACACTTTCTAAAGCTGCATCGAACGGTAACGTTGTGTCCGCTGCCATGTTGGATTAACACGCTACAAGCTTCGGTGTCGTGCATAGACGTCGTCATCGTATTGCTGCCCCCCCGTTCTGTGATTGGTTCCCTAACTCAGGGGAAAATAAGGGCGGTGGTTTCCAGACTGTCTTTGCAGTGAGAATGAAATCGCGCGCAAAGCAGCATGGGAATTCCCAGGCTAATATTATATGTGAAAAGGTTCATATTTTCATGCTGTCACTCACATTCAAATACCTAAGCGATACCATGTATAGTTTTTAAATTATTAATGTTTGTTTGACACTCACTCTTCCAATACACACACATGGGCGCTCCACTCTAGGTCCAGCTGGTCATTTCTAATTCATACCCGTTTTCTCACTTGTCGATACTCCTACAATTTGTAAGCTACACTGACATATTATATATCAAACTGTTCGTCTGTTTCCTCCGGTGTAGATATCTAAGCTGTGACATGTATACTGTTTGAGATAGAGCCATTTGAAGCCAGCCCTGCTTTCCTCATAGAGAATAGTGGCAGTTTGGAGAAAAAACACATCCGGTTTCAGTCAGCCAGCACACTTCACATTTTCATCAGGAAATGTACTAGTTATAGTACATTTCATAGTAAATTACTCTTTTGATCCCGTGAGGGATCTCTGCATTTAACCCAATCGTGAATTAGTGAAACATTTAGTGTTTCAACAGTGTTTCACAGTTTTTCACACACAGTGAGGTGAAGCACACACTTAAACACGATGCAGTGAGCTGCCTGCAACAGCGGCGCTCGGGGAGCAGTGAGGGGTTAGGTGCCTTGCTCTTCAGGGCACTTCAGCCATTCGTACTGGTCGGGGTTCGAACCGGCAACCCTCCGGTTACAAGTCCAAAGCCTTAACCAGTAGGCCGCGGCTTAATATTCATATTATGGTGATTTCTATTGGTAAATATTAGTGTTATTATGATTATTATTATTATTGAGTGTGCTTGTAAAACCACACTATATACTATCCACCATACTTCTATATATTCTAAAATATTCTTATTATTCTTCCATACATTTTTTCGGTCAACTACTCCTCCCACAGTTTTAGTCACACATACACAAAAAAGGTATCAAAACATGCGGCTTGGCCGGGATGGGTGTGGTATGACTTTTCTAAGGGTTCGGCAGACAGTTTTTGAATTATTCAGCAAAAACACGCCAAAAAATCCCCCCAATGTTACCTTATGGAGAGGCTAGAGTGGATGACATCATAGTGGAGAGGGAGAGAGAAATTCGTCCAAAAATAAATTTGGAAACTGCACTCAAGGCCCCAAATGCTGCTCTACAGAAATAATTTCTACATAGAAACGTAGGAAAATTCATCTTCTCACTCACATTTGTCTGCTGAAGCTGTCAGAGTTATAGTTTGGGCGTAGGACGCACAGATGAGCCACCAACATGCACCCACAGCCTCATAGACTGCCATGTTAAAAAGGCGGAAAATTTCTGGAGGAAAGCAGAGGTAACATTTCTTCTGACCACTCTAAAAGTCAAATTCCTTCAGTTTTTCTTCACAAAACACATATGTAGACATTCAGAAAGATTTCAAAGTGAAGGTTCAATGATGGGAACTTCGGGTTGGCCAGAAATCCTTTTTGTTCAAGGGTACTTTCCGACATTTTTCTCTCTCTCTAAGCGCCATCAAATGTCACAGCAGCAGCTGCGGTTGACTGGTCTGCTCTGATTGGTGGCTGCCACCTGGCCCTGGATGCATGGCTACCAAAGCCTGACTGTGATTAACTTTATTGAACTCTCTGTATGATAACAATGACTGTCAATGATACAGTTTGAATGTCGGCTATATTATGCTTCTCTCTCACAGACACAAACACAGACAGATAGATAGAGACAGACAGACACACAAACACACACACACACACACACACACACACACACACACACACACATGCACACACACACACAGACAAGACAAGACAAAATTATTTCAAAATAATATACTGTAAACTACTCAGCAGTGTCAATAATGTATGGGCGAGTCACGGGCCAGAGTCAAGCACACTCTAATTTTTTTAGAAATTTTCTAGTTGTCATTACTATTGGTCATTATTATTATCATCATAACAATACATTAAGAATGCATTAATTACCCTGTTCTCTTTTGTTGTTCCCTCAGAATGAAACTAAGACCGTGAAGATGATGTTCCACAAAGCTGAATTTCCTCTTGGCTTCATCTCTGAGGCCAATTGCCAGGTAACCCTGTAATATTATTCCAACTGAGGGGTTACCAGCCGAATATTCAGTGTTTCACCCTGTAAGCAGTGTAGTGGCCTCCTTCTTTATGAGCTGTAACTGGTGCAATCCTCTATGTGATGCCATAATCACAATGCCATACTCACTGTGCAATTGATCTGTATATTGTATGAAAATGAAAAGTGCGATATCCCTGCATTGATAAACGTTTCAGCTATAGGTACATGTATACAGTACATGTACTGTGTATTTTTCTACATTTCAAGTTTACTCCGGACTGTATTTTTCTGAATGTGTTGGTAAAGATCCTGGAGCTTCCCTATGAAGGCAAGGAACTCAGCATGCTTGTCTTCCTGCCTCGTAAAATGGAGGACAGCACCACTGGCCTGGAGAAGGTAGGAACGGAGCAGCGTTTAGTTTGTCTCCCATGATCTTCAACATTGTAATCTATTTCTATGCTGTCCCTGTTCATTTGTATGTTTTTTACGGTCATCGCCAAGCACTTAAATAAAGTTCTACTCTACCCCCCCCCAGACATTAGTATTTCAATGTCTTGGTGTTCAAATTCAAAGCTACCAAGGATATGAAAAGAGCCCACACACTTACACACATTCAAGCTGGCCATCGTTCTGAATTGAATTCCTTCAGCTGGAATCACTGCTGACCTACGAGACCTTCATGGAGTGGACCCGTCCAGACATGATGGACATGGTGAAGGTCCAGGTGGGCCTGCCGCGATTCAAGATGACGCAGACCTACGACATGAAAGACCTGCTGGTCAGCATGGGCATGGTGGACGCCTTTGGCGTGGGCATGAGTGACTTCTCTGGTAAGGGACCACACAGCTGGACCGCCACATCCAATCAGGATGACAGAAAATAACGTCTTTCACCTCAATATTATGTGTTATTCTGTAAAAATGTAATTTCCTATTTGCTTGACACTCTTAAAGTGATGGTTCGGAGTAAAATTCACCCTGAGGTAATTTCCACCAATAATCCAGCCAAATACCCCCTCAGATGCATTTTTAGCGATGGTCAATATTTATCAAGTTCAGGGGTATCAGCCGAATGGCTTAGTATTGGAGTGTCCGGTACAATGTGTATATCTCGTAAATTACCACACTAATAATGCATGGATTGTTACCCAACTTCTGTAGTAGTACATATATGGTCTGTACTCACAAAACGAGGCATTTTAAAGTTTGTAAGTACACCAGGAGTTTATTTAAAAGAGCACTTTTCTGATAGCTTCAACTCGCTGTTGCTAAGGCTACCGCTGCGTCGACGTCTTTTCCGTCTTTCCGGATAAGTCCGTAAAAGTCCTCTTCAAAACTCACAAGTGTAAGGAAAAAGTTAGTGAATTCAACACTCCATCGAAATGTATTGACAACTGGAATAATTGAATACTTGAAATTAGATGAAGTGTTGAATTCACTAACTTTTTGAGTTGGGTCCCACGGGACCCAGCGGGACCCAATCCCAATGCAGCCCTCTAAAACTCCCCTCATGCACTTGTATGTTGTATGTCTTGGCACTTTAGAATTGCTCTTTGTAACTTAGCACTTAGCATCTTAGGCCAGAGATGTTGCATACTAGCAATGGTTAACCTAGCAATAGGAATGCTTGAAACTTGTTCTGGTGAGCTGCTTAATGTATTAACAGCAATTAAGTGTTTCACCTTCTTCTGACAAATGTACTTATTGTAAGTTGCTTTGGACAAAAGCGTCTGCTAAATGCCCTCAATGTAAATGTAAATGTCCCCCCTGGCCCTCGTGTCACAGGCGCCATAGAGCTCAGCACCTCCTCATCAGCTCCTCCTCCTCCTTCTCCTCCCTGACAGGCATGTCCCCGGCCGATGACCTGGTGCTGTCCAAGGTGGTCCACAAGGCCTTCGTGGAGGTCAACGAGGAGGGCACCGAGGCCGCCGCCGCCACCGCCGCCGTCATTGGATACCGGTCCGCCTGCCCCACCTTCGTCGCAAACCGCCCCTTCCTCTTCTTCATCCGCCACAACCCCAGCAAGAGCATCCTGTTCACCGGGCGCTACAGCTCGCCTGAGTGATGGCTAGGGGTGTGAGTGGTGTGGTCCTCCAAGAAGAAGAAGAAGACGAAGGGCATTTAGCAGCATTTACAATCAGTACATTTGTGGGGTTCCACATGTCGAACCGGTTAGTGGTCAACCCACTCTTCCACATTATATTTTTATATTAATTCAATGAAGAGAGTAGCATCAATGTCTCACCAAATCCTTTGTTGTGCTCTGTTGCCCTCCACTAAATTCAAGATCACGTGTATTTCATGATTGATCATGCATTCATAATTGTAAATAAGATGCATATCCTGCAGGTTCTTTCATCGTTGACCAGATTCTCATGTTATGAAATGACCCACCATCTTATATTTGCAATTTAGTATTGCAGTTCATCTTGCATCTTGCAATTCAATTCATTTGTAATTCAGTGTTTGACCGTATAATTTGAATTGCTGCCCAGTGCCTTTGCTTACAAACACATGTAATAAATGCTAATTTTACAGTAGTAAATGTTTGCGTTTTATAAATGATGATAGATGATGATGATGATGATATATGATTATATCATAGACTGTATATGGATTATATATGTTCCCCACCTGAGTCAGAATACAACTCTTTGCTGCCCTCTTCTGGAAAGCCAACGGAACCACTCTCTATACTGCGAAAAGTCAAATGGGCACCCCTGTCAATTGTACTTGGATGAAAGACAACGCAGTTGGCACACATAGAAAAGAACGTTAGGTCGAAATGTTGGGTGTTTAAGCACCGACCGTCGATCACTTGGCAGGGACAGGAACGCACTTATCTGTAAGTAGTCAGTGTTTGAATGAATGATCCATGATGTAAACTTCTTAAATGAGTTTGACTAGAATTGGGTGAAACGTAACGCACACTGAAAGTGTGTCGCATTTCGGAGTGAGAGGTCGGAGGCCCGCCGTGGCCACGCCCATGAAGTGAAGAGACTGGTGGAGCCTGGCTCGAAATGTTGGGCGTTTTTACGCAGGGCGCCGATATTGACAACCAGTGTGCTGTGCGTTTTAGCAGCAGATCACTCGGCAGGGACAGGAACGCACCTATCTGTATGTAGACCACAGGCTGTTGAATGAATGATGTAAACTTCATGTGAAGTGAGTTTGACTAGAATTGGGTAAAGCGTAAAACACTGAAAGTGAAAGTGAAAGTGTGTCGCATTTCGGAGTGAGAGGTCGGACAGCCTGACATGTTGGATGCTGACGTTAAAGAATGATTACAACAACTGCTTGCAATGCTGCCGACAATGCTGGCAATTGGAATGACAGCCATAAGTTTGTTGTCGTGGCCATCTAAATGGTGGTACTCAGACACATCATCGCTCTGTTGTCCATGAGTTGTATCTCCATGTGCCCGGTGCAGCAGCGGATTGAGCGGAACAAATCAGTGCCGCCGGGCCGGGGGCGGGGCACATGACCGGGCCCTTAAAACCCAATAAAGCTCATGATAATGTAACCTATTTTTTGGGCACAGCTTAGAGGCAATTTATGTTTCTTCCGGTTTAGCATTTACAGTGTATATGTGGGCTGTTTATTTTTGGAGGGGTGGAGCGGAAGTGTATGTTTTGTGTGCTGCAATTGACGAAAAAATGAGAAGTGAAGAAGAGTAATAAGGGAGCGCACGTCCTGTTCAACAGCGGAGCCGCCGTGTTTTTATTTTATAGTCTGTAGGCGTCCCTACGCTCAGTTACATTGGTGGCAGCAGTTACAACAATAACATCGCTTTCAACATGCTCATGCCCACAACAGCGGGGCTTACAAGCATTACCACGTTTTCGACACACGGTTATGTTAATCAAACGGACGTCATGAAGTATAACAAACCGAGAGAACAACAAAAACATAATCATAGGTGTGATTTATATAGCGCCTTTCACAAACCCAAAGACTATAGTGATGGTTAGAATTGCTACCTGTAAATCTTGCTCCCTGACTGTGCTATCAGTATTGGCGGACCTGAATCGCTAACAACGTCAGTTTCATCTCCAGGAGGACGAACAAAATATGTGTCCAGTTTTTTTTCATTTAGCATTTCCTTGCTCTTTTTTTTCCTTTTCTTTGCGCTTTGTCTCTCCACTTTTATGTTTATATGAACTGCCACTCATGTTTAGCTCAGTTGTAAATGATCCACCTACTCTAGATCAACCTAAAGTCTATCAACCTTGTTCTCTGTTGACAAGTGGGCGATTGATGACGTGTTTACCCAGAATACATTTGGCGCCAATATCGGCATTCCACTTGTAAATTTGCAATTAGTAAAGTTAACTGTGAGAGTGAAAATGAAGCCAGTCATGATGCAGCACAGCATTTTGTTAAACACTTAACTAAATGACTAAAGTCAGTCCTTGTAAAGTTTTTACCAACCATGACTCATTCTGACTGGACACAACGTATAGATCCGGTAGTTGTGAACACAAAACTACCTTAGCCCGCTTGCGGGAGGTGCTGTTTGGAATAAAATGGGACTGCATTTGATTCATTGATTATGGCAGTTTCCACACGTTGAGATGGTAATTAATCTCATGTTGAATCAAGTCGGTTTGGGTATTTTACTGATCCCCTCTGGTTGGTTGATTATACGTTTCCCCCTGGGCCCAGGCCGGGGGAGAGCATTGCCTCCCCTTCCTAACTGGCCCGGTATAGGGGGGCGGGGGGGTACCGCCCTCCCTGCTGCCCTGTAAACTGGCCTGGTGGTCCTGGTGCATGTTTGCCCGACATGGAGGATAGATGGTAAACAAAGCTCCTGGTTCGTTGCTCTTGTGTATCAGGACACAATGGCATCACCGACCCCTTTGACCGAGGCCAACACCACCTTCTCCCTGGCGTTGTTCAAGAAGATCACCGAGGACAACAAGACGGGCAATGTGTTCTACTCTCCTCTCAGCATCTCCTCGGCCCTGGCCATGGTGCTGCTGGGGGCCAGGGGGAACACGGCCACACAGATGTCAGAGGTATGCACACGCGCACACATGCAGGCGTTAAATGCGAAAGTAATTTATTATTAATTAGTTTGTACACAACTAATATGTCGGTAGTCATTGAATCGTGATGCTGAGTTCACATTGAAGTACACAGTCATGAACGAGTTCGTTCCGCGGTTGCAGTGTCATTAAGATAAGATAAGATAAGATAGTCCTTTATTAATCCCCCTTAGGAGAAATTCACAGTGACCAGCAGTACAGGGGATAGATGTGCAGTAAGAGCCTGGCTAAGTCAATACACAATAAACAATAAACAAAAAATTAGATTAAATACGAGCTCTTAAGTCAGGTCGGTGACGAGTGAGAACCTGTATGCATACTAGTGTCCTTGATAGCTGTTTATGGTGCAAAATGCAAAGTAGATAGATAGTGCAAATATGCGGAAAGTGCAAGGTGCAAGATGTGCAAATTTATACAGGTATTCCAGGTACAACATATGAATAGACCTGGAATAACAACGGCTAGGACACAGTCCACGGTGTGTGGTGTGGTGTATGTGAATGTGAGTTCAGTCCATTCCATTTGTCTTTTGTCTGGTGGTGTTGGAGCTTCCTGAGCCTGATGGTTGGTGGGATGAGGGAGCGCCCAAGCACTTGAGGCACTTGGCTGAGTGAGCATGTGGCTGAACGTGTTCCTGAGTTGCTTCAGTTTGAACGTGTTCCTGGTTTAATATACACCCTCTGGTGCAACCTAGACACATCATCAGTGATGTAACCTGAGGTCATAGGGTGTTTCGGGTCTCTCAACATCAGACACCCTCGCCCAGGCGACCCAGCCGGGGGTGATCAGACCCCGGCTTGTGTCTAGGTAGCTTGTGTGGCCCACGGATCACCCCTCCTGATCCACAGCCATCTTGATGCCTTCTCAGCAGCATCAGTGATGTTCTTGATGGCTTTCTTGCTGTGCAGTCCCCTTATTCCCAACAACTTGAGGGCCCTGCAGAGTGACTGGCCTGCGAAACCTCGGCAACCAACCTCAATGGGACTACAACGAGTCTTCCATCCGTTGCGCCGGCATTCGCCTGCCAGCTCCTCATACTTGGCCCTCTTCCTCTCAAATGCCTCCTCCATCCGGTCTTCCCAGGGCACAGTCAACTCCAGCAGTATCACCTGCCTTGTTGATTCTGACATAAGAACCAAGTCCGGCCTAAGTGTGGTCACTGCGATGGTCTCTGGGAATTTAAGCTGTTTCCCCAAGTCCACCTTCAGCTGCCAGTCCCTAGCTGTTGTCAGGAGCCCCCCTGTTTGGCCTGGGCGTTGTTGAGGCTTCTCACCAGATTTAACAAAGGTGATTGAATGCCTAGCTGGCTGTTGCTGCTTGCTGAGTGAGATCCCCGAGCAGATGGTATCTGCTATCACCTTCAGCACCTGGTCGTGGCGCCAACGATAGCGCCCCTCGCCCAGGGCTTTCGGGCAACAGCTTAGGATGTGCTCCAGTGATCCTCTCCTCTGACACAAAGGGCAAGCAGGTGTTTCTGCCAGGCCCCAACAGAAGAGGTTGGAAGGGCTGGGGAGGACGTCGTAGACTGACTGGATCAAAAACTTTATACGGAATGGGTCTGCCTTCCAAAGCTGTGACCAAGAAATCTGCCTATCCAGTGTCTGCTCCCATCTAGTCCACGCCCCCTGTTGTCTCATCCCGACCATCTTGCTTGAGCGGGTCTCCTCCAGCCCTGCTCGAACCTCTTCCTGGATAAGCTGCCGCCTCTCCTTCCCCCGGGCCTTGTTGTACCGAGGTCCTGGGTTGCTCCCAAGCCCTGCCCGGCCTGTCGCCACTGTTCCCACCAGAACACCGTGGCGCAGCCGCGCCTCAGCTTGCTCGACCGTCTCCTGGGCTCTCCACTTCCGCCCAGTCCGCACTTCAATCCCCGCTAAGGAGACTTTGGTGTCACTCGAGTCTCTGTACAGCAGCACCTCTCTCGCACGGGTAACCATGAACTCCTCCGACAGACTACTGAAGGGAAGTCGCAGCTTGTTCTTATGCCCATACAAGGCTATGCTGCTGAGGCTTCTTGGTAGGCCCAACCACCTGCGAAGGAAGCTACTTACCTTACGCTCGAAGCCCTCAACGGTCGTTAGTGGGACATCGTAGACCAGTAGTGGCCAGAGGAGGCGTGGCAGGATGCCACGCCTCCTTGCTTCAGTTTAAGTTTAGTTTAGTTTAGTTTTATTAAGTTGGTGAAGGCATGCAGCAACAATGTTGTTGGTGTAGCAGGAACGTTGTATATTCGTTATATTAGAGCAAATAAATATGTTATGCATCATAGTTCCCAAAGTATATCTAAGTAAATATAGTCCTGTGTTTCCACTGGAGATCAAGGGAAATATCCAGCTGATGAGGATGACCTGCCCCTATGGTCTAAAGATTAATCTTGTGTGAGGGTTTCACTCCTGTACACCTTTTTTTCAGTATGAACCATTGTAGATATTCCCACAGTCAGCACAACTTGTCCCTGAATCCCCACTCCCTCTTTTGTACGTTACTATCACACCCACACACACATGTTTTCACATGCATGTGTGCTTGCAAATACTCACAAGCACCCAGGCATACAACCACACCCAGACCCACACACACACACGCACGCACACACACACACACACACAGTGTGCACTCTGATGAACAGCACAGCCGCCCGTGACCTCGACTGTCGAACTCCCCAGCTGTCCTCGTGACCACCAGTCACTGCCCACCCTCCCTGTAGGTGCTCTGCTTCTCCAAGGCAGAGGGACCCCAGCAGGAGCTTCAGCCACAAGCTCAGATGCAGATGCAGATGCAGCAGAAGATGCCCATGACATGTCTGCCACCACAACTGCTGAGGAAGATGGTAACAGGACCAAACGCCTGTCGTACTTTTTAAGTCGAAGAAAAAGCCTCATTCGCCCAAAACAATAACATGGCTCCTTCCTTCTCTTCAGTTGCGCTGCTGGTACGTTCTGAGTACGGTGGGGGAAACACGCATGGCATGTTTTTTAAAACGGGCTGCAGGTCAAGAGGCCAGAGAGCCAGCGGGAGGTTCTGGGTTGTGATGAGGTGCTATGGGATGCTGTGTGAGGTGATTCTTATTTAGTGATGGGAGGCCTTCATTCCCAGTGCCGGACTTTGTTTGTGGGCTGTGTTTTGACATTCTCTTTCTTTCTTTGCTCTCTCTGTTTGAAAACTACAGAAGTCCGCCTTCAGCTCTTCAGCAGAACCTTCTAAAAATGCATTTGAGATTGTACAAAGCAAGGTGTTAATTATGCCATACCTTTTCAGAAACCTTTCTTAACTTTACATATTTAATATCTCTCTCTCATTTCACGCACATGCACACACACACACAGGTGCTGCAACATCAGCAGAGTGATGATGACATCAACGCCACCTTCTCCAAACTGCTGAGTGAGCTCAACAAACAGGATGCGCTGTACTCCCTCAGTCTTGCCAACAGGCTGTATGGAGAGCAGACTTTCCTGTTTCTTCAGGTGAGGCTTCAAACTCAAATTACGATTTTATACTCACCAAACGGGTTCTAACGAACTCTAAAGTATATGATGTAGATTTGGTAGGTTATATTATATTATATTATTGGTATTATATATACACGTTTGGAACATACATTGCTCTTCCGAACGTCATGTTTTTCACAATTACACGGGCTGCATTTCTAATCCTAATTAGTTCAGACTAAAAAAGTTTGTACTCTTGTTTTACGCAGGCATCATTCATGGCTATGTGAATTAATGACACTACTCAAAGACAATAAATGATCATATTTCAATGTTGCCCAGCACTAATGGCATGGAGCTTTTGAGTCTATATTGAAGAAGCATGAATGGTGGCATTAATATGTCACAAATAAGAATATGAAAAATCAAAAGGTGGCTCATTATCTCATCATTCATCATTTCACACTTTCTTGACATGGTCAATTTAGCATCCAGAGATAGGGATTATGCTGATGAATTGTGTCATGCTGAATGTGGGGGATTGGTTGGATGTTTCCAGGAGTTCCTGGAGGAAACCCTGAAGTACTACAATGCAGACCTCCAGTCTGTGGACTTCCAAACCAAGGCAGAGGAGGCCAGGGTGGAGATAAACACCTGGGTGGAGAAACAGACACAAGGTAGATCACACACACACACACACACACACACACACACACACACACACACACACACACACACACACACACTCTTTGTTCACAAGAATTAGGCTGGTTTGTGTCACACCGTGGGGTGGCCAGTCAGAGAGGACATAACCCTGTTATTGAGCTTTTGGAATTCTGAAAGTCTCCTGACTACCAACTGGGAGGGGCTCAGTCTTACACGTTGCAACGTTAAGCATTCAATTCAAACAATTCCACCAAAATGGCAATTTTTCCTTCCTTCTTTCAACTGTTTGTGTTCACCTAGATAAAATCAAGGACCTGTTGGTCCCTGGTGTGGTTAACTCACAGACCAAGCTGGTGCTGGTCAACGCCATTTACTTCAAGGGAAAGTGGGAGAAGCAGTTCAAGGAGCACAGCACCCGCGACACTCCCTTCCAACTGAATCAGGTAGAGGAGCTGTGAGCACAGAGCCAAGGGTGGCCTGACTGCAGCTCCACCAGAGAGTTGCAGATTGCAGGCGATGACTTGTAACAGCCAGCTCTGCATGGCTATTCCCATGCCTGGTAATCATTATTGTGTGAGAATAGCAATGGGTACCAGCAGCCTTACAAAGAGCACCTCTTCTTCTTTTCCTCCCTCTCCTTCTCTTTCTTATGAATATTATTTTGATTACTATTGGTCATTATTATTATCATAACAATACATTAAGAATGCATTACCCTGTTGTCTTTTGTTTTCCCCTCAGAATGAAACTAAGACCGTGAAGATGATGTTCCACAAAGCTAAATTTCCTCTCACCTTCATCCCTGAGGCCGATTGCCAGGTAACCCTGTAATATTATTCCAGCTGAGGGAAATATTGCACTTCTGTCTTTATTATTATTCTATCTTAAGCAGAGCATTTGTGACAAACCTCCGGGGTTAAAACCTTCTGGGGTTAAGACAGTACTCTGAATGTGTTGGTAAAGATCCTGGAGCTTCCCTATGAAGGCGAGGAACTCAGCATGCTTGTCTTCCTGCCTCTCAAAATGGAGGACAGCACCACTGGCCTGGAGAAGGTAGGAACCGAGCAGCGTTTTTCTGTTTTTGTTTTAACATCTTGGTTTGTCTCCCATGATCTTAAACGTACAGTAGTAATCTAATCTACCCCCCCCCCCCAGAACTCCCAGCCCAAATTTAGAATTTTAATGTCTTGGTGTTCGAATTCAAAGCTACTGAGGATATAAACAGAGCCCAACACACTCACACACATTCAAGCTGGCCGTCGTTCTGAATTGAATTCTGGAATTCTGAACTGAATTCTGATGTGTATGGTTAGGGTATGAACACTAAGATTACCCTTGATGTTTTGTTGGCCTCTATGTGTATAGAGAGGTGTATGCACACGTATACTACACTTTTTAGAATACTTTTAGACTACAACATGTTTTTAGAAAGGCCTGACCAGGAACTGGGGTTGCAACTTAGCCAACTGGCTAGAAACCTTTTATGTAACACATCTACAGACATTGTTATGGCATTGACTGTGATGACAAAAACAGACTGGAGAGCATTGTTAAAGTATGTAGTACGATTGCTGGCACTAATTTTACTGACCTCCACCATATTTTTGACATCAGAACGACCAGGAAAGCTTATTGGGTTGTTGCGGACCCCAGTCACCCTCTGTTTGGGGAGTTTAGACTCCTCCCCTCAGGGCGGAGGTACACAATGCCAAGGTGTAGGACAAAAAGGTTTAAGAACTCATTTGTTTTCATTTGCCCACTGCCATTTCCCTGATCAACAAATAGTTGTTATATTACTATGTAGTAGTAGTAGTAGCACTTTATTGTCACAGATCACAAGGACACCGCGAAATTAAGCCGTCAGCCCGTCCGTACATATACAACAATACATGACAAGGGGGTAGACAGGACAGGAAGACAGGAATGTAGAAGAATACAAAATACAGTAGCAACATGAGGAGAGGGAGGCGAGAAAAAAAAGGCATCCCCTCAGACTATGCTCCTCGGGGAGCACAGTGTGTGGGCATTAAAAAAACACCTCAGCAACATAAGCACACATCAAGACACTTTAGGGGTAGCCCAGCACAGGCAAACAGCCATCCGATCCCGCAGCCGTAGGGCGCTCGTCACAGACCCGCCTGCCGCGCTGGGGGGGTAAAAGCAGCAAAGGCGTGGTGATATAGACAGTAGACTAGACAAGACGAGAAGAGCAAGCAAGCAGGGAAGATAAGGGAGAGGAGGGAAGAAAAATGCGACCGCCTTCGCAGAGAGCTAGAATGAGAACTTACATGTATACTTACATTGTCTTTTTTATTTATTTGTCTCTATTTGTCTCTTAAATGTTATTTGTCTCTGTGTAGGATGTTGGATGTTGTATGCCATATTTGTGTGTTGGTACTGCTGGCTGTCAAAACCAATTGCCCCTCGGGGTCATTAAAGTTTCCTTATCCTTATAGCTATGTATGTAATAATGTGCGCTGCATTGTCCCTGACAAATAAACTAATAAACAAATAAATAAAATAAATTCATTCAGCTGGAATCACTGCTGACCTACGAGACCTTCATGAAGTGGACCTCTCCAGACATGATGGACATGGTGAAGGTCGAGGTGGGCCTGCCACGATTCAAGATGACGCAGACCTACGACATGAAAGACCTGCTGGTCAGCATGGGCATGGTGGACGCCTTTGACGTGGGCATGAGTGACTTCTCTGGTAAGGGACCACACAGCTGGACCGCCACATCCAATCAGGATGACAGAAAATAACGTCTTTCACCACAATATTACGTGTTTGTATTCTGTAAAAATGTAATTTCCTATTTGCTTGACACTCTTAAGCATACAGTTGCACTGTAACATAACTTATCAGGCAACAACAAATAACACGACAATCTACACGTTCAGCACGGGCGCCGTAGAGCTCATCACCTCCTCATCAGCTCCTCATCACCTCATCAGCTCCTCCTCCTCCTCCCTGACAGGCATGTCCCCGGCCGATGACCTGGTGCTCTCCAAGGTGGTCCACAAGGCCTTCGTGGAGGTCAACGAGGAGGGCACCGAGGCCGCCGCCGCCACCGCCGTCCTCGTCATGTTGGGGTCATCCTTCATGCCCACGCCCACGCCCACCTTTGTCGCAGACCACCCCTTCCTCTTCTTCATCCGCCACAACCCCAGCAAGAGCATCCTGTTTGCCGGGCGCTACAGCTCACCTGAGTGATGTCAGCCGGTGGGGGGTGCCGTGCGTGAGCCTCTAGTGTCCTGTGCATGTTGTTGCTGGCCTCGCACCGACTGCCTTGGGTTTGTCAGGGCGTCCACATGATGGCCCCCCTCTGTGCTGCTTTAAGTCCTCCACATGCATGCTCCTTCAACGCACCTGTGGAGTCCAGTCAGTTCTGCAGTTTACGTGTCCTACCATGCCGGGTTGTATTCTTCTAATATTATGCTAAATGAACAGTAAATGCTTAATTGTCTTGAAAGAATGTGTATTCAATCGTATTCAAGGTCATGTAATTGACCATTGAAAACATGTATTTGAGTGTGTGCGAAGCAGTGGTCTATTAGTTTAAGAAGACTTATAGAGACTAGAAAATAAATATAGGGGGGACACGGCCACACAGATGTCAGAGGTATACACAAGCTCACACGCACACAGGCGTTAAATTTGAAAGTAATTCCTTATCAATTAATTTGTACACAACAATTGTGTCGGTTGTCATTGTATCGTGATGCTGAGTTCACATCGAAGTAAGTACACAGTAATGAACGAGTTCGTTCTGCAGTTGCAGTGTCATTAAGTTGGTGAAGGCATGTAGCAACAATGTTGTTGGTGTAGCAGGAACGTTGTATATTCGTTATATTAGAGCAAATACATATGATATAGTTTCCGAAGTATATCTAAGTAAATATAGTCCTGTGTTTCCACTGGAGATCACAGTAAATATCCAGCTGATGAGGATGACCTGCCCCTATGGTCTAAAGATGAATCTTGTGTGAGGGTTTCACTTCTGTACACCTTTTTTTCAGTATGAACCATTGTAGATATTCCCACAGTCAGCACAACTTGTCCCTGAATTCCCACTCCCTCTTTTGTACGTTACTATCACATCCACACACACATGTTGTCACATGCATGTGTGCTTGCAAATACTCACAAGCACCCAGGCATACAACCACACCCACACACACACACACACACATTATCAGGATAATTTGTTGCAACATTGTAGCCACTGAAAACCGCAAGATTCTGATGTGCAGATTAAGAATAATTAGTTGCAACATTGTAGCCATTTTTTCCACCCCTGCTCAGGATGTGGTTCCAGACGCAACGTTACGTTCGGCCTCTGAACCAGCCCCAGCTCTGAACATAGAGGCTTCTACTGATTGTGTCAGCACAGAGAGATGTTTGTCTTGTTTGATCCGATGTGTCGGTGTTTTGGCTACGAAAAACCAGCCCAAATTTTATCCACCCGCCCAAACCCATTTTTGCCCGCAAAATACATAGCAAAACTGCCCAATTGAGTGTCATTTTATGAAATGACCCACCAGCTTGTATTTGCATTGTAATTCATTGTTTGACCGTACAATTTGAATTGCTGCCCAGTGCCTTATATATATACAACTCTTGATAATCTGCATAGGAATGCACAATCTAGTTGTAGTTTCCTAGGTTCCAATTGAAGCTTTAGCTTGACGCCCCGTCCTCATCCTTTCTGGCTGGTTATTTTTGCATTTTGCCAGTGTCCTCACCACTAGAGGTAGCATGAGGTGGTGTCTGCAACCCACATAAGTTGCTCAGGTAGTGCAGCTCACCCAGGATGGCACATCAATGTGCGCTGTGGCAAGAAGGTTTGCTGTGTCTCCCAGCACAGTGTCAGGAACATGGAGGAGATACAAGGAGACAGGCCAGTACACCAGGAGACGTGGAGGGGGCCATAGGAGGACAACAACCCAGCAGCAGGACCTCTATCTGGTCCTTTGTGCGAGGAGGAACAGGAGGAGCACTGCCAGAACCCTACAAAACGAGCAGGCCACTAATGTGCATGTTTCTGCTCAAACTGAGAAACAGACTCCATGAGGGTGTTATGAGGGCCCAACGTCCACAAGTGGGGCCTGTGCTCACAGCCCAACACCATACAGCCCAATTTGCATTTGCCACAGAACACCAGGATTGTCAGATTCCCCGTTGGCACCCTGTGCTCTTCACGCATGAGAGCAGGTTCACACTGAGCACATGTGACAGACATGACAGAGTCTGGACACACTGTGGAGAATGTTCTGCTGCCTACAACATCCTCCAGCATGACCGGTTTGGCGGTGGGTCAGTGATGGTCTAGGGAGGCATATCCTTGGTGGGCCGCACAGACCGGGATGGGTACCGGGATGAGATCCTCAGACCCGTTGTTAGACCATATGCTGGTGCAGTGGGCCCTGGGTTCCTTCTCATGCATGACAATGCTCGGCCTCATGTGGCTGGAGTGTGTCAGCAATTCCTGCATGACAAAGCCATTGATGCTATGGACTGGCCTGCCCGTTCCCCACACCTGAATCCAATCGAGCACATCTGGGACATCATGTCTCCATCCATCCACGGACGCCACATCACACCAGACTGTCCAGGAGTTGACTGATGCCCTGATCCAGGTCTGGGAGATCCCTCAGGAGAACGTCTGTCGTCTCATCAGGAGCATGCCCAGACATTGGGAGTGCATACAGACATGTGGAGCCCACACACACTACTGAGCCTTATTTTGAATTGTCTTGAGGAATTTCCACAGAAGTTGGATCAGCCTGTGATCTGATTTTTCCACTTTTATTTTGAGTCTGATTCGGAATCCAGACCTCCAGTGGAATGCATTGAGAACAAAATAACATAAGAATGATCAATGGAAGTCAAAATCACTAACCCTAGTGATTTTGACTTCTATTGATCATTCCTATGTTATTTTGTTCTCAACGCATTCCACTATCTAATGAATAAAGATTTTCAACTGTTATATGGAAGGAAGCAGCTTCACTTCACTCCCGAATGACCTCAACTCCTTCTACACCAGATTCGAAAAGGACAACAGCACCCAGCTAGAATCATTCATCTCCACTCTCAGACCTGATGACCTCGGCCTCAACATCAACACATCAGAGGTGGTGAGAGCCCTCAAAAGCACTAGGAAGAACACAGCTCCAGGGCCAGACGACATCTGTGGGCGGACCCTATGGTACTGTGCTGAGCAGCTGGGAGGTGTGTTCCAGCATCTGTTCCAGGGCTCTTTGACCAGCAGCACAGTCCCCGCGTTGTGGAAAAACTCAACAGTGATTCCCATCCCAAAGAAGGGCACCACCAAGGTCCTGAATGACCTTAGACCGGTGGCTCTCACTTCCCTGGTCATGAAGGCGATGGAGAGGATCATCAAAGAGCACATCACCAGGGCAACTGCCTCGATGATGGACCCACTGCAGTTCGCTTACCAGGCTGGCAGGGGTGTCGAGGATGCAAAAATATTCATCTTAAAAACCATCCACAAGCACCTGGAAATATCCAACACCACTGCCAGACTTCTGTTTGCAGACTTCTCATCAGCATTCAACCCAATGCAGCCACACATTCTGGCTGAGAAGCTCATCACACGCTTCCACCTCAACCACCAACTCACTCTGTGGATTATAGACTTCCTCACCAACAGATCACAGAGGGTGTTGGCAAACAACACCCTGTCCGACACCCTCTTCACTTCCACTGGCTCTCCCCAAGGCTGTGTCCTCTCCCCACTTCTCTTCATCCTCTACACTGACGACTGCAGATCCACCCAGCCAAACTGCCACTTTGTGAAATTTGCCGATGACACAGTCCTCCTGTCTCTTCTTCCCAGCCATACACAACATCACAGCTCAGCCCTGCAGGACTTCATAGCTTGGTGCGAAAAGTCCTGTCTTGAGCTGAACATAAGCAAAACCAAGGAGATGATTGTAACCTTCTCACCCAAACAGAGACAGTTGGCCAAGGCAGTCACCACCATCATCCAGCAGGAGCCAGTGGAGATAGTGGAGGTGTACAAATACCTGGGTACAGCCTTTGATAACCTGCTAAGGTTTTCCTCTAATACAGAGGAGATCCTTAGAAGGTGCCATCAGAGACTGTACCTACTCAGGAAGCTGAAGTCATTTGGGGTTGGCAGGGAAATTCTCATCACATTCTATTACGCTTACATTGAAAATGTAATAACCTTCTCCTTCACTAGCTGGTTCCACTCCATCACCCTGCATAACAGAAACCGCCTGGTAAATGTGGTTAAGGTCTGCTCAAAAATCATTGAGCAGCCCGTCCGGACTCTCACTGCCCTATGTGACCAGCAGACTGTAAAGGTAGCACACAGGATTATTCAGGAGCCCTCTCACATTCTGTTTCCTGAGTTTCAGTGGCTCCCCTCAGGACGCAGACTCCGCTGTCCGCTTTGCCGGACACAGAGGAGGAAGGCAACCTTCATTCCGAGGGCTGCCCAGCTTATGAACGATAACCGATACATGAACATATGATTGTAACGGCCTCTATATGCACTTTGTTATAAGCACTAAGGAAGCACTTTAAAACTTTTATAAATACTACTATGTGATGAATGATATGTGGTGTGTATTGTATGATTGTGCAGTGTGCCTGTGAAATGGTGTTGTTTGATCGTATAGTATGCATGCTGTTTATGTTGTTGATTGTGATTGATTGATAAGCTACTGTAGTGCGCTCTTTTTAAATTGCCCCTTGGGGACAAATAAAGTGCTTTTGAACTTTGAATATTCATGCGCCACCAAGGCGAGAATCTCAAGATAAGAGCGGCAAACAAGAGACATTAGGCGAGTTTCAGATCGTTTGCATTTGCGCATTTGTTGCAACGAGAATTGAGAAGATCCGGCGGAACTCGTCATAATCAGGTCAAGTTCCCATCACGTCAAGGCGGACACAGGTGAACTTCTCGTCAACAAGGATGGCATACGAAGTGGCGCTTGCGTTCTTCGTAGCAGACGAGTTCGAGGCATTGGATTTCCCCTCATTGATGCAGGCTGAGGAGCAGATGTGATGAATTTTCTGCATGCACAGTGGCTTGGCTATGTGGAGAAATGTGAGTGATGAGTGATGAAGTGAAAGTTCACAAAATCGCCTCTTTTTAATATGCATAGTTTGGGAGAGGGCACCAGGCACGCCTCTCTGAAAGGAGCTATGTCACTTCTGACGTGGGGAATTTAATGTCGGTATTCAACCAGGGCAAAGTTGAAAGGATGTTGAGGGGAGTGTCTTATGTCCGCACTAGTCTATGGTCCACACTTGCTCGAGAGAAGATGCCCAGAAAAGCAGGCGGAAGTTGTTTACCTTGTTTTTCTCGTCGCATCGGAAGTTTTTGGCAGGTATTTCTGACGTTTTAAATATTCAAATTCATTTGGTGGTCAAATCTCATTTAATTCATTCGGACTTCGTCAGTAAAGATTGTTCTGAGCCTTCTTATTTAACAACACTCGAGATGCCTTTCAAACCGTATTACAAAGGTCTACTTCCGTATAGCAGTGCTATGTATTTTTCATTTGGTAAAGGTTATACTTTTTGAGATATTTGCGATTAAAAACGCAAAAATTCAGAGATAACATTAAGAAGTAATTCCTCGCGTGGAATTACATTTTCTAGTTATTTTCTGCCCCCTTTAGGAATACCAGCAGAACAACCCCATACACTGCGAAAAGGCCTACACCTGCACCCCTGTCTATTGCGCCTGAAGAAAAAAGAAGACAAGGCAGTTAGAAAACATAGAAAAGCCCTTGATTATTTCAAATCGTGTTGTATGTTTTTTAAACCTGTGTAGGATCAACCCTCATGTTTTTCCCACTCGGCTTCCCAGAGATCGAGGCAGGTCAACGCGGAAGTGAAGCACTGTTTTATATTTTATTTTATTGAAGGCTGATTCATTTACAAACATCAAGGCAATATACAACAGCAACAGTACTGTAATTGATCAAATTTGTGGAACAAAAGACTCTTCCACCTGCACTGTCTCTTCCTCTTTTTGCCACATCTTGTTCAGCATCCTCTATCTAACCTGGGCTTTTTAGGGGGATGTCCACTCATGGCAAATGAAAGGCTGCTGAATTGTTTTTTTTTTCCTGACATCTTAGAAAGACAGCAATAATAATTATTTGTAATAGGTCACTTTTAAAATCATGCTATATTTTGCCATATTTTATGATTTAACATATGCATGATTTTAAAAGTGACCTATTACATTGACTATACAATACAATTTAATTTATTTAATGCCAATAAAATTAGACAGACAGACATACTTTAATGATCCCTGGGGGAAATTGCAAAATTATTTCCCCTATTTGGAGAGAAAGATGATTATAATGTGAGAATGTGTCAGTCATCCTGTGATAACGAATTCCTAGACTACTTGTTTTGAACAGGTCTTGCCATTGAACAGGCTGTAAAATTGTTGGCTAAGTTAAGGCTACAGAAACTCAGCATTGTAAAAAATGTTTCTAATTATCTGGGAAACATTCCTAAACAGCAGTCAAGTTGTCACTGTTTGTGTCGAACAAGTTGTGAATTTGTTGGAACATTAACCCAGGAGATCCTTACTCTGTGCTTGAAGTGATGCTCGGAGCTCCTGGTTTCCTCTCTGCGTGCTTCGAAACTTGGTAAGCTGGTTGTATCAGAATCACGCGAACGAGCTTTTTTCATTGGTTGTTGCGTTACATCTTACCCAGATACTACAATGCTATTTTCTCATTGGCTATTGTGTAGCCCCTTCTCTTTTTTGATTGGCTGGTAAGTGACGGGCTGTGATTTAGAACGCCAGGGGTCGAGACGCGCCTGTTCCATGGTGAGAGCTAGAGAAATGTTGGGTGCTGTGGCAGATTATAAGTGAGAAATGCCATGTGTGGCGGGAGAGCGTGACAAAAGACCGAAAAGAGTGACTGTCACGCTCAATGCCTGACACTTGAGAGCCCTGTGATTGGAGTGGCGTAGCCAGAAATGTTCGAATGGTGGGCACAGAATAAAACCGGGAGGGCAAATCCACTTTGATTGAACAGAAAATGTGAGGGATTTTGATTGGGATTTTGAATATCGTAGATTTGAGGACGAAACGTTCAAAGGCATTTGATCACAGCTGACAAATTACGCGGAAACATTTTAAACTTGCGCAAAACTGCATGAACTCATGCATTGGCGCGTCACATGTACTGAACGAGTAAACAAAGGAAGTGCCCTCTGATAGTACGGACAAGACTGACCAGTAGGCGGGCCGAGGCCCGTCCAGGCCCACCGTGGCCACGTCCATGAAGTGAAGAGACAGGTGGAGCTTGGGTCGAAATGTTGGGCGTTTACGCAGGGCGCCGATATTGACTGAACCAGTGTGCTCTGCCTTTTAACAGATCGCATCACTGACATGTTGGATGCTGACGTTAAAGAATTATTGACAATGCTGGCAATTGGAATGACAGTCATACGTTTGTTGTCGTGGCCATCTAAATGGTGGTACTCAGACACATCATCGCTCTGTTGTCCATGAGTTGTATCTCCATGTGCCTGGTGGTCCTGGTGCATGTTTGCCCGACATGGAGGATAGATGGTAAACAAAGCTCCTGGTTCGTTGCTCTTGTGTATCAGGACACAATGGCATCACCGACCCCTTTGACCGAGGCCAACACCACCTTCTCCCTGGCGTTGTTCAAGAAGATCACCGAGGACAACAAGACGGGCAATGTGTTCTACTCTCCTCTCAGCATCTCCTCGGCCCTGGCCATGGTGCTGCTGGGGGCCAGGGGGAACACGGCCACACAGATGTCAGAGGTATGCACACGCGCACACATGCAGGCGTTAAATGCGAAAGTAATTTATTATTAATTAGTTTGTACACAACTATTATGTCGGTAGTCATTGAATCGTGATGCTGAGTTCACATCTAAGTAAGTACACAGTAATGTACGAGTTCGTTCCGCAGTCACAGTGTCATTAAGTTGGTGAAGGCATGTAGCAACAATGTTGTTGGTGCAGCAGGAATGTTGTATATTCGTTGTGCATCATAGTTCCCTTTTAGGATGCGACCATGGGACCCAGAATACAATACACAATTTTCAGGAAACTCTGAACATGTTTCTAAGTATATCTAAGTAAATATAGTCCTGTGTTTCCACTGGAGATCAAGGGAAATATCCAGCTGATGAGGATGACCTGCCCCTATGGTCTAAAGATGAATCTTGTGTGAGGGTTTCACCTCTGTACACCAGGAGTGTACAGTATGAATCATTGTAGGTATTCCCACAGTCAGCACAAACCAGATGTGTAAGGCCACTAATCTTCCAATCCTCCACCATGTGACTGAATCATACGGTGTCCTGGTTATAGGTGATGAAAGGGCTAAAACGTTGAATTCTTGCACCCCCAAAAATGCACTTCAATTCTGTGGCTGGTGTGCATGAAATGAGTGTGTGTATATTTTGTACCTTCTCTTTGTACTTTGGATTTTGTGTCGTCAAAGGACGCCATGTTGTCGAGACACTCTGTTTAATGAACTTCAGGTGTCTTGCCCAACGGAAAGACACTTCATGACACATGCATGTGGGCTTACCAATACTCACAAGCACCCAGGCACACAACCACAATAAGATATAAGATAAGATAAGATATTCCTTTATTAATCCCCCTTAGGAGAAATTCACAGTGACCAGCAGTACAGGGGATAGATGTGCAGTAAGAGCCTGGCTAAAGTCAATACACAATAAACAATAAATTAGATTAAATACGAGCTCTTAAGTCAGGTCGGTGACGAGTGAGAACCTGTATGCATACAAGTGTCCTTGATAGCTGTTTATGGTGCAAAATGCAAAATAGATAGATAGTGCAAATATGCGGAAAGTGCAAGGTGCATGATGTGCAAATTTATACAGGTATTCCAGGTACAACATATGAATAGACCTGGAATAACAACGGCTAGGACACAGTCCAAGGTGTGTGGTGTGGTGTATGTGAATGTGAAGTTCAGTCCATTCCATTTGTCTGGTGGTGTTGGAGCTTTCTGAGCCTGATGGTTGGTGTGATGAAGGAGCGCCCAAGCACTTTGAGGCACTTGGCTGAGTGAGCATGTGGCTGAACGTGTTCCTGAGTTGCTTCAGTTCGGCATGGTGAGGATGAGAGGGTAGTTCCGGGTCGCCAGCAGCTTTCCCCTCGTCCTCCTCACTGTCGCCGCCTCCACACAGTCCAGCTTCATCCCCACTGCAGAGCTCGCCTTCCTCCGCGGCTTGTACAGCTTCCTGGCACCACCGCTCCCAATGCTTCCTCCCCAGCACACGGCAGTGAAGAAGGTGACACTGGCCACCGCAGACTGGTAGACCATCCGTAGCAGCCTGGTGCACACAATGAAAGATGACAGATGGGCAGTGGTTATCAATGAGATGAACAGACATAAGATGAAAATGGCTAGAAAAAACAGTCTGGGGTGTGTGGTGTGGTATACAAATCCATTATCTGGTGGTGCTGGCGCTTCCGAGACGTTGGGAGCGGGTGGTTGAGGTATTGTAGAGCCTGATAGCTGATGGGATGAAAGAGCCCCCCAAGCGCTTTGAAACACGTGGCTGAGTGAGCCTATGGCTGAACGTGCTCCTGAGTTGCCTCAGCTCGGCGTAGAGAGGGTGAGAGGGGTTGTCCAGGATCGCCTGCAGCTTTCCCCTCATCCTCCTCTCTGTCACCGCCTCCACACAGTCCAGCTTCATCCCCACCACGGAGCTCGCCCTCCTCACCAGCTTGTTCAGCTTACTGGCCCCACCGCTCCCGATGCCTCCTCCCCAGCACACGACGGCGAAGAAGGTGACACTGGCTACCACCGACTGGTAGAACATCCGTAGCAGCCTAGTGCACACATTGAAGGATCTGAGCCTCCTCAGGAAGAACAGCCTGCTCTGTCCCTTCCTGTAGAGGGCCTCGGTATTGTCGATTGTTGTTTAGGTGCACCCCAAGGAACTTGCAGGTATCCACCATCTCCACCTCTTCCCCCTTTATGGAAACCGGTAAAGGGGGACTCTTCCTGCGTCTGAAGTCCACCACCAGCTCCTTGGTTTTCCCTGTGTTGAGCTGAAGGTGGTTCCCGTCACACCATCCCACAAAGTTCTTCACCAGTTCTCTGTACTCCTCCTCCTTGTTGTCTGTGATGCATCCAACAATGGACGAGTCGTCCGAGAACTTCTGCAGGTGGCATGTTCGGGAGTTGAAGCAGAAATCCGAGGTGTAGAGGGTGAAAAGGAATGGTGAAAGTACAGTTCCCTGGGGTGTGCCGGTGTTGCTAGTCACCATGTCTGACAAGCAGTGTCGCAGTCTGACATACTGCGGTCTGTCCGTGAGGTAGTCCGTAATCCATGCCACCATGTCAGGATCGACCTGCATCACCAGGAGCTTCTCAGCCAGCCGGTCTGGCTGGACGGTGTCAAAAGCACTGGAGAAGTCGAAGAACATTATTCTCACCATGCTCTGTGGCCTCTCCAGGTGTGTGTAAGCTCTGTGAAGCAGGTAGATGATGGCATCCTCCACGCCAATGTGGGTCTGGTACGCAAACTGCAATGGGTCCAGGCAGTCGCGCACCCTGGGCTTGAGATGGTCCAGAACCAATCTCTCAAAGGTCTTCATGACGTGTGACGTTAGTGCCACAGGTCTGAAGTCCCCTGGAGCGTTGGGATGACCCTTCTTCGGCACAGGGACTACGCAGGAAGTCTTCCATAGAGTTGGTACCTTTTTCAGCCTCAGGAAGAGGCCGAAAAGGTGCGTGAACACTCCTGCCAGCTGCTCCGCACAGATCTTGAGCACCCTCGGGCTGATGTCATCGGGTCCTCTGGCCTTGTTAGGCCTGATCCTTGTGAGCTGCCGTCTCACGTCGCTGGTGCTGATGGTTGGGGTTGTTATTACTGGGGTCACAGGTGTAGTCGGGGGTGTGGCGAGGGGGTGACTGTCCTCTGGGCTGGACATTGGTCCAGCCTCCCTGTGAGCGTGGAACGGGAGAGAGGGGGAGGGTGGTACAGGGAGGGGAGGTGCAGACGCTGCCATGCCCGGATCTGGTGGTCCAGCAGGGAGATGAGTAGGGCAGGAGGGGGGAAGGGGGGTTGAAGGTCTGGCCCCAGTTGGTGAGTCAAATCTATTGAAAAACAGGTTTAACTCAAATAAACTGCAACTCATGAGAGCCAAGGTATCATCATCACAATGCCAGAACCATTTCAGAGCCATTGAAACCTAGTATGGTCTTGCTGTCAGCACATTCCTGGACACAAGATTTAAAAACCTCGGGTTCCGTGACATGGCAATTGTTGAAGCTGTGAAAAAAAACGACTGATCACTGAAATGCAGTCAGTGAACAAGACCTCAGTGTCAGCTCCTGAACCAAGCACAAGCCCTGCCACCAGCTCTGTCTCAGTAGCTGCTCCTGCAACTACCTCAAGCTCACCTGCAGCAAAAGGTGGGATATGGGCAGAATTTGACTCCCAAGTCCTTGCATGCCAGGAACATCGCACACCTGGAACTGATGCCTTTATTGAAATGCGCCGGTACTCAGAAGAGAAGCCAATACCACGGGATGGAGACCCACTTCTTTTGTGGAAAACAAATGAGCCAACATTCCCCTCTCTGAGCAGGATTGCCAAAAAACACCTGACAGGAATTGCAACATCTGTACCAGCAGAAAGGATGTTCGCCAAGGCAGGTCAGCTAATGAATGAGAGCAGAAGTTCAATGAAAGGGAAAAATGTAAACATGTTATTGTTTCTAAACAAAAACCTACAAATCTGTAATTCTCAACAAGGGCACAGGTCCCCCCTCAGGGGATAATTTCTAGGACACAGGAGAGTCAGTATGAATATTTCCTTTTGTTTATTTATTTGCACAACTTTTTAGTACAGTTCAAATTGATTAAAAAAGGGAAATTTTAGTTTTAAGTTTCTATAAACATTTCTGAGTTACATAATAAAAGTATTTTTATTTGCCTGAAAACTTTATTGTGTGTTTTATTATCATCATAAACATGATTAATTAAAGGAAAACTTACAAAATAATTAAATAATCATGAAATTTCAAGTTTTCATTCAAATTTGCACATTGATGATGCATTCACTTAATAAATATGATACATTGCTCTCCCCTACACAAAGGTAGATGGTACTAGTAAAAAGTATCGGTATCGGTATCGGCAATACTGGCCCTGTATTTACTTCTTATTGGATCGATACCAAATTCGCACAGCCCCCCCCCCCTCCACACACACACACACACACACACACACAGCGTTCACTCTGATGAACAGCACAGCCGCCCGTGACCTCGACTGTTGAACTCCCGAGCTGTCCTCGTGACCACCAGTCACTGCCCACCCTCCCTGTAGGTGCTCTGCTTCTCCAAGGCAGAGGGACCCCAGCAGGAGCTTCAGCCACAAGCTCAGATGCAGATGCAGATGCAGCAGAAGATGCCCATGACATGTCTGCCACCGCAACTGCTCAGGAAGATGGTAACAGGACCAAACGCCTGTCGTACCTTTACACTAACAGGTGGCCGGTTGGTGGCCCCACTGAAAGGGGGCTTTTTAAGTTGAAGAAAAAGTCTCATTCGCCCAAAACAATAACATGGCTCCTTCCTTCTCTTCAGTTGTGCTGCTGGTACGTTCTGCGTACGGTGGGGGAAACACGCATGGCATGTCTTTTAAAACGGGCTGCAGGTCAAGAGGCCAGAGAGCCAGCGGGAGGTTCTGGGTTGTGACGAGGTGCTATGGGATGCTGTGTGAGGTGATTCTTATTTTGTGATGGGAGGCCTTCATTCCCAGTGCCGGACTTTGTTTGTGGGCTGTGTTTTGACATTTTCTTTCTTTCTTTGCTTTCTCTGTGTGAAAACTACTGAAGGCCGCCTTCAGCTCTTCACCAGAACCTTCTAAAAATGCATTTGAGATTGTACAAAGCAAGGTGTTAATTATGCCATACCTTTTCAGAAACCTTTCTTAACTTTACATATTTAATATCTCTCTCATTTCACGCACACTCACACACACACAGGTGCTGCAACATCAGCAGGGTGATGATGACATCAACATCAGCTTCTCCAAACTGCTGAGAAAGCTCAACAAACAGGATGCGCTGTACTCCCTCAGTCTTGCCAACAGGCTGTATGGAGAGCAGACTCTCCAGTTTGTTCAGGTGAGGCTTCAAACTCTAAATACGATTCTATACTGACCAAATGGGTTCTAACGAACTCTAAAGTATATGGTCATTTAAGATGTGGTAGGTATTTTTTTTCTCTTGGCTGTTCTGAGTGTCATTCTTTTCACAATTGCACACGCTCCATTTCTAGTCCTAATTAGTTCAGACTAAAAAAGTTGGGAAAGGGAAGTGTGGGGTCCCTTGCTCGAGCTGTTGCCCCCGCGACCCGACCCCGGATAAGCGGTAGACGATGTGTGTGTGTGTGTGTAAAAAAAGTTGGTACTCCTGTTTTACGCGGGCATTATTCACGGCTATGTGAATTCATGATAAGTAATTAATGGTGGCATTAATATGAAAAATCAGAAGGTGGCTCATTATCTCATCATTTATCATTTCACGCTTTCCTGACATGGCCCATTTAGCATCCAGAGATAGGGATTATGCTGATGAATTGTGTCATGCTGAATGTGGGGGATTGGTTGGCTGTTTCCAGGAGTTCCTGGAGGAAACTCTGAAGTACTACAATGCAGACCTCCAGTCTCTGGACTTCCAAACCAAGGCAGAGGAGGCCAGGGTGGAGATAAACACCTGGGTGGAGAAACAGACACAAGGTAGATCACACACACACACACGCACACACACGCACGCACGCACGCACGCACGCACGCACGCACGCACGCACGCACGCACGCACGCACGCACGCACGCACGCACGCACGCACGCACGCACGCACGCACGCACGCACGCACGCACGCACGCACGCACACACACACACACACACACACACACACACACACACACACACACACACACACACACACACACACACACACACACACACACACACACACACACACACACTCTTTGTTCACAAGAATTAGGCTGGTTTGTGTCACACCGTGGGGTGGCCAGTCAGAGAGGACATAACCCTGTTATTGAGCTTTTGGAATTCTGAAAGTCTCCTGACTACCAACTGGGAGGGGCTCAGTCTTACACGTTGCAACGTTAAGCATTCAATTCAAACAATTCCACCAAAATGGCAATTTTTCCTTCCTTCTTTCGACTGTTTGTGTTCACGTAGATAAAATCAAGGACCTGTTGGTCCCTGGTGTGGTTAACTCACTGACCAAGCTGGTGTTGGTCAACGCCATTTACTTCAAGGGAAAGTGGGAGAAGAAGTTCAAGGAGCACAGCACCCGTGACACTCCCTTCCACCTGAACAAGGTAGAGCTGTGAGCACAGAGCCAAGGGTGGCCTGACTGCAGCTCCACCAGAGAGTTGCAGATTGCAGGCGATGACTTGTAACAGCCAGCTCAGCAAGGCTGCTCCCATGCCTAGTAATCATTATTGTGTGAGAATAGCAACATGTGTTATCTGTTAATGCATATGCTGCATGCTCATTATACAAATGTAGCAGCCTCCCAAAGAGCACCTCCTCTTCTTTTTCTCCTTCTCCTTCTTATGAATATTATTGTGATTACTATTGGTCATTATTATTATCATAACAATACATTAAGAATGCATTACCCTGTTGTCTTTTGTTTTCCCATCAGAATGAAACTAAGACTGTGAAGATGATGTTCCATGAAGCTAAATTCCCTCTCGCCTTCATCCCTGAGGCCGATTGCCAGGTAACCCTGTAATATTATTCCAACTGTGAGAAATATTGCACTTCTGTCTTTATTATTATTCTATCTTGAGCAGAGCATTTGTGACAAACCTCCGGGGTTAAAACCCTCTGGGGTTAAGACAGTACTCTGAATGTGTTGGTAAAGATCCTGGAGCTTCCCTATAAAGGCAAGAAACTCAGCATGCTTGTCTGCCTGCCTCTTAAAATGGAGGACAGCACCACTGGCCTGGAGAAGGTAGGAACCGAGCAGCGTTTTTCTGTTTTTGTTTAACATCTTGGTTTGTCTCCCATGATCTTAAACGTACAGTAGTAATCTAATCTACCCCCCCCCCCCCCCAGCACTCCCAGCCCAAATTTATTTTGTCTTGGTGTTCGAATTCAAAGCTACTAACACACTCACACACATTCAAGCTGGCCATCGTTCTGAATTGAATTCCTTCAGCTGGAATCACTGCTGACCTACGAGACCTTCATGGAGTGGACCCGTCCAGAGATGATGCACTTGACGGAGGTCCGGGTGGGCCTGCCACGATTCAAGATGACGCAGACCTACGACATGAAAGACCTGCTGGTCAGCATGGGCATGGTGGACGCCTTTGACGTGGGCATGAGTGACTTCTCTGGTAAGGGACCACACAGCTGAACCGCCACATCCAATCAGGATGTCAGAAAATAACGTCTTTCACCTCAATATTATGTGTTATTCTGTAAAAATGTAATTTCCTATTTCCTTGACACTCTTAAGCGTACAGTTGCATTGTAACATAACTTATCAGGCAACAACAAATAACACGACAATCAACACGGGCGCCATAGAGCTCATCACCTCCTCATCACCTCCTCATCACCTCCTCATCACCTCCTCATCAGCTCCTCCTCCTCCTCCCTGACAGGCATCGCCCCAGCCGATGACCTGGTGCTGTCCAAGGTGGTCCACAAGGCCTTCGTGGAGGTCAACGAGGAGGGCACCGAGGCCGCCGCCGCCACTGCTGCCATAATGATGATGCGGTCCCTCATAATCACGCCCACCTTTGTTGCAGACCACCCCTTCCTCTTCTTCATCCGCCACAACCCCAGCAAGAGCATCCTGTTTGCCGGGCGCTACAGCTCACCTGAGTGATGGCAGCCGGTGGGGGGTGCCGTGCGTGAGCCTCTAGTGTCCCGTGCATGTTGTTGCTGGCCTCGCACCGCCTGCCTTGGGTTTGTCAGGGCGTCCACATGATGGCCCCCCTCTGTGCTGCTTTAAGTCCTCCACATGCATGCTCCTTCAACGCACCTGTGGAGTCCAATCAGTTCTGCAGTTTACGTGTCCTACCATGCCGGGTTGTATTCTTCTAATATTATGCCAAATAAACAGTAAATGCTTAATTGTCTTGAAAGAATGTGTATTCAATCGTATTCAAGGTCATGTAATTGACCATTGAAAACATGTATTTGAGTGTGTGCGAAGCAGTGGTCTATTAGTTTAAGAAGACTTATAGAGACTAGAAAATAAATATAGGGGGAACACGGCCACACAGATGTCAGCGGTATACACAAGCTCACACGCACACAGGCCTTAAATTTGAAAGTAATTCCTTATCATTTAATTTGTACACAACAATTGTGTCGGTCGTCATTGAATCGTGGTGCTGAGTTCACATCGAAGTAAGTACACAGTGATAGTGAGGAGATTGTTGTTGATGCAGAAGAACAAGAAGTGCCAGGAACTCTATATAGTTTAAGCTGAAGTTGTTTATTGGTCTCGTAGGCCTTACGAGGAGAAGCAGAGGATTTCATCGAGCAAGAGATTTGTGCGTGAACCTTCCTCAGTTGCTTCCCTGCTCCCGGAGACAGTGTATTATATACAAGTCCCAAATCGGAACAGCATGACAGGAGTGTCGTATTCTGATTGGCTTATAATGTATAAAGAGTACATGTTACTAAACAGATTTGACATGACGTAGGTGTATCCTTCAATCACTTTATGTTATGTCTCCAAGTTCCAGAGAGCCAGACTTAAGGTCGCCGAGAGGAATACAAGCTTCACTATGTCCTTCTTCAGAACGTCAGATCAACCTAACCGTACCATTGCTAGATAATATTTTTCCTAACACTAGATGTAACATATACCATTTTTCAATTAAAGCTGTTGTAAGCTATTCATTTTGGATGCATTTTTTTTTACATATAAAAGTTAGTTGAATCGGGACATGAATTAATAATTAATTTACTAATTAAATAATTTACTTATATTACTTTTAAATTTAGGGCACTCTGGCTGGTTTATCCGAATTTCTCCCCCTAACTTTAATGTGATTTATGTTCGAAATGGCTGAACGTCATATATGCATATATGTGTGTGTATATAAATACAGCACTTAATACGACTAGCAAACAGGCAACACTCTGACAGAGGACAGAGACAAAGCATCGGTCTGATTTTTTTATGTTCACTTAAAAAATAATCTCCCAAAACCTCCCCTTTCGAGGATAGAATGGACACACAAACACAAACACACACACGCGCACACACACACGCTATACAATTATCATTGGTCTTTCAGCCTCTGAGTTGCCCGTGCTGCCGGTGTGTAATGGAGGACGATCTGAATCAAGATGAAGCAGTTGACGACCAGGAAGAACAACCCAGCCAACCAGATGGCCAGGAATGTGTTGGAACCCTGGAACTCCAGGAAGTAGGCGGGGCCCAACCAAACACCCTTCACATGGAGAGAGCATGTTTGACTTTTAGACCTACTTTATTAATCCTATTGAGTATTTTGCCATTCAGATCACCTTGTTCTATCAAAACATAACATTTAAGGGGGAAAAGTCAACAGTTACCTGTGCAGCGAACCAGAGAGCTAACAAGCCCACCCCTTGCCACGCCGAGAGACTCAGCTGAGGGATGACCAGTGGTAGCAAGCACAGGTACCAGAGGAAATACTGCAAAAGCAAGGCCAGACACACAGCCAGTCAAGCACAGGTAGTAATGGAGGAACAAGGCCAGACACACAGCCAGTCAAGCACAGGTAGTAATGGAGGAACAAGGCCAGACACAGAGCCAGTCAAGCACAGGTAGTAATGGAGGAACAAGGCCCGGCCAGACAGCCAGTCAAGCACAGGTACCCACACAGGAAGTACTGAAGGAACAAGGCCCGCCCAGACAGCCAATCAGCCGGCAGGCCAACTCTACATGTTGGAGGTTGTTCAGGGTGAATGTTGGGACTAGGCTACTTTCTACAAACTTCACTTACTTTACTTACTACATTTTTGGGATAAATTAGTTTTTGAAATGATCCTAAGAAATTAATTAAACTAAAAAAAATCAATAAAGCTAAAATTAATAAAGCTTCGACCATTATATCTTCCAATCATTGTACCATGACGGTGTACTGTTTATTAACACAACACTATAAGACTACTTAGAGAGTCGTTTTGGCGGAGTGTCTTTGTGTTCACACTCCTGTGTCCGTACGTTCACGCTGTACCTGCGAGGTGCAGACTTTGTTGAAGGAAACAAAGATGGCCGTGTGCAGGAAGCAGCAGAGCCCCAGGTCACTGTGATAGGCCCAGGACACCAGCAGGAGCAGTGCTAGCTGGGGCACAAAGGCAGCCAGGCCCAGCCAACGGCTCCACTCACCGTCTGCACACACACACACACAAGAGCCACGTGGGAAACTACACCTGGAAGGCTTGCAGACAGACAGACAGACAGACAGACATACTTATTATCATACTTATTGATCCCTGAGGGAAAAGGCAACTGAGGCAGAGGCAACGCCAAGCTAAGTGAATCATTTATAAGTCCTTGGTAACACAGGAGTGGGTGGTTGTTTGTTCCTAACAATAGCTTTGACATTGGCTGCCATATGAGAATCAGTACCAAATTGGAGTGATGAGTGATGGCTAGATGGATGGACCAACCTGCAGTGAGATACAGCATGTAGAAGTATGGGGAGAAGTTATGCCTGATGTCCCTCCTGGTCAGGTGGTAGAGATAGGTCTCGTGGAGGAAGTCCCAGCCGTACCTTAACGCGAAGGGACCAGATGTTACCGCCGAAGGTGATCACGGTGCATCACCTGTACCAGGTGATGTTGTGCGTTGAGATGAATGCCCCGGTGGACAGGCCGGATTCCTGTGTGGCGGAACAGGTAACCCTTGAAGCAGACAATAAGCAGGGGACCCACATGTGATAGAAGAGCCCGCCCAGCCCAAAGAACACGGCGGCCGCCACCACGGCAAACAGCAGCAGCTCTCCGTTCAGGAAGCTCCGGAGGAACCGCCACCAACGATGGCGCACTGTCGCCTGCCGGCCACCGGGGGTCACTGGCGTGCGGAGGGTGAGGGCGATGGGCAGGGCGTACGTGACTGGGTAGATCTTCATGTGGACCGACAGGCCGTACAGCGCAGCTGCCCAGGGCAGGCGTCGGCCTATAACAAAAAAACACCTTTTTAAGAATTTGAGAAAATGCTAAACAATATTAACGTTGACATAAAAGTCTGTATCTATCAACATAGACACAGAGACTTTATGTTTAGAATATTTCATACTTCCCAAGCTCATATTCCCCATCCCTACGGTCTCGGGAACTGCCCCTAGTGTTTTTACTGTTATGAATACTCCCACATAATCTCCTTGTTCAGAATGACCCTGTGGTATACCGTGCATTTGATAAATAAACACTTGAATTGATGGTGAGCTTTAGCATTCATGTCTTCCATTTTCCAGTATGGAAAAGAGACAGCATGCATCTCAGGTGGTGGTCTTTGAGTCCCACTCACATTCTAAGCACAGCAGAGTGCAGAGCACTAGGGCGGACAGGATGGACTCAGCATTGCCCCGGCTGGAGACGCCCATGGGCAAGGGGTTGAGAAGCCACAGGGAGCAGATCCGGCACGACACCTGGTCACAGGCCAAAAAGAAACAAAAAGGACAGAGCGGGTATTCATTAATCTAACTCATCACTAAGAAACATTCTGAAAAACGGGAGGCGGCCATGCCAATACCCAACAGTGAGACTCTTGGCTGTGTATGGCCCTGTGAAGGAGTGTACCACACAAGACCCAACAGTGAGACTCTTGGCTGTGTGTGGCCCTGTGAAGGAGTGTACCACACAAGACCCAACAGTGAGACTCTTGGCTGTGTGTGGCCCTGTGAAGGAGTGTACCACACAAGACCCAACAGTGAGACTCTTGGCTGTGTGTGGCCCTGTGAAGGAGTGTACCACACAAGACCCAACAGTGAGACTCTTGGCTGTGTGTGGCCCTGTGAAGGAGTGTACCACACAAGACCCAACAGTGAGACTCTTGGCTGTGTGTGGCCCTGTGAAGGAGTGTACCACACAAGACCCAACAGTGAGACTCTTGGCTGTGTGTGGCCCTGTGAAGGAGTGTACCACACAAGACCCAACAGTGAGACTCTTGGCTGTGTATGGCCCTGTGAAGGAGTGTACCACACAAGACCCAACAGTGAGACTCTTGGCTGTGTGTGGCCCTGTGAAGGAGTGTACCACACAAGACCCAACAGTGAGACTCTTGGCTGTGTGTGGCCCTGTGAAGGAGTGTACCACACAAGACCCAACACATTTTAACTAACCTCAGCGCTGACCCCCCGTAGAGACAGGATCTGGAAGATCAGCAGCCCGGTGAGCACATCACAGAGGACAAAGAGGACCTTCCCAAACGTGATATTCAGGTAGATGTTGGGCGTGAGGAGCCAGGCCAGGATGGGAGTGTAGCGATACGTTGACCTGTTATACGGCGACTCGCCCTGCACAAAAAAACATGACAGCAGCACTGAACACAACACACACACATTATGTACGACACATGGCCTTGTTTACCACATTGTATTCTCAACCACTATTGTTGAATGTATCCGTTGGTGTATTGTGGTATGTGTGTTTCATTGTGGTTTTGTGATACTGACTGCAGTACATTTTAATCACACTCTACATGTAAAATCCGAAATAGGGACAAGGGTTGAAAATCAGTAAATAGCTATGAACTCTCTCTCTGCAGCCCATCAGTCCCGTGCACCTATTGGCACGATGTGAACATGCATGGTCCCTACCTAGCTCGCATTTGATACGTTTTTCCATCACATACCATCACCAATACCCAACCATGGACGAATATACAAGCTCTGGGACTACAGGTCTGCTTCCACATGCATGAGCACTGGTTACCTGGGTGACGAATCTCGCAGCATCAGTGAACACCTGGTAGTCAACGTCGGTGTACTTCACCGCCATGGTCCTGTCCTGGTGGTCGCCATAAACCACCAAAGCAACTCGTATGAGAAGAGAAGCGGGGAAGAGGAGACGCTTCTTAGCAATCCATGATGTACATCTGTCCATCTCTACAGCAGGTTATCCACTTTGCGGATAAACTGCAGCACTGATAAGTGGTGGACGCTTGCTGTATGTCGGATTGTGTTCTGCCTTTCTATAAAACTCATTTTAAGCTATGTATAGCATCGCAATTATGGATATTGTAAAAAACAACAACAACAACTAATAATAATAATAAGTACTGTGAGTGTCTTCTTGTTTCACTCTGGGACCCGGAAGTGACGTTTAGCATTGAGCGTTTCAGGACGTAGAGGGTTGCCAGGTTTGTCATAAAGCCGTAGTTTTATGTAAGGTGGCGGGTTGCCAGGTTTGCCATAAATCCGCAGGTAATTTCATGCAGACGTTCTGTCTCCAGATACAAGGGATCAAAACTAATAATTCAGCCGTAATATGCAACTCATTTAATGAATTATCATTATATAAAAAAGAAATCAACTAAATTAAATCTGGTTGTAATCGTTTTTTTCCGTAATTTGATCATATGATTACAAATAATAATTTCCTAGAAAATACAAATATGAAGTCCCTGCATGTTTCACTTGTTAGTCTCATGAAATGTTACATATTTATTTATTTATTTATTTATTTATTTATTTATTTATTTATAAATAACATTTTCAATGTTATTTATTTCTGTGAGGGGGAAACGCAACTTGCAAATATACTTTTTAGCAATGAAGTCCAGTAGGTAAGGGCATGGGGTCAGCTCACAAAAACAATTTAATACCACCTCAAAAAAATCTATATTTATTTTCTAGTCTCTATAAGTCTCACTCAAATACTGTGGCGTAACAAGCCGACGACGGGCCCGCCCCCCTATAGGCTACAACGTGTAATGACCGGTAATGACGCAACGTCCACCAATAGCCTACCACAGGCCCTGAGGTCATACAAAGCATAGTAGAAATGAGACCACTCGAAAAAGTAAGCCACCACAACAACAAAAAACGGTGACGGCGCACCATTTGCAATTTCCCAGCTTGGGATTAATAAAGTATTTCTATTTCTATTTCTATAAATAGGGCTTAAATAAATACAAACTGTGGTGACAGCACACCATAGATGAACAAAACACTGGTGACGGTGCAAAAGGAACATACTCCCAACTGCACACCAAAGACACAATATACCCAAAAGCAATACCCAATCATTAAAATACATAAAAAGATGCTGACTTACATCATAGCTGCATTTTCCGGGCATTTCTCTGCCCAAAGTTGTCAATTAAGGGCATTATCAATCGACATTATGGCAAGTCCAGAGAGACGAGACTGTCCCATTGAGCTCCTCAGGTAGCTTTTTATATGTTTAAGTTTGGAAAATGAACGCTCTGCAGATGCCATTGTCACTGGTATTGTCAGGAAAAGCATGAGAACAATGCAAACCTCCCTGAAACTCAGAGTGGTGCATCTATTCTCAATGGGTCAGCTCTCTTCATTTGTGAAATGCGGTCTTTCAAACATGCACAGAATGACACAAATTGAATGGGAAAATCAGCAGTTATGTCATCTTTGTAAAAATCCAGAAAGCCACTTTTATATTTGTACTCCTCCATTGCTATCTCAATCGCTATCGCTAACTAAAGTTCAACGTGTAATGGCTGCCAACTGAGCCAATAGGATGTCTATGAACTGAGCTACCCAAGCGCAGGTTCACTACCATATCCCATCATCCCCAGTTGCAATGTAAAACAAAATGCACCAAAATACATTGTTGTTCGCTTCAAAAATTATTTAATGTTCACTAAAATATGTTGTCAATACTAATTCAAATATGTTTGTGTAATTTAGATGGATACACTTCCAGGGAGTAGAAGTGTGTGAGAGTTCATATAAGGCCCAATTCATGTGACTATACAGTATCGTTCCTCAAATGGACGCCAAGGAGCGACTCAGCTCAATTTATGACTTATCGCTGGATGAAGGGCCCCCTGATTGGCCGGGGCCCATAAGCGACTGGAGAAGCTGCTTACCAATAGTTACGCCACAGCTCAAATACATGTTTTCAATGGTCAATTACATGACCTTGAATACGATTGAATACACATTCTTTCAAGACAATTAAGCATTTACTGTTTATTTGGCATAATATTAGAAGAATACAACCCGGCATGGTAGGACACGTAAACTGCAGAACTGACTGGACTCCACAGGTGCGTTGAAGGAGCATGCATGTGGAGGACTTAAAGCAGCACAGAGGGGGGCCATCATGTGGACGCCCTGACAAACCCAAGGCAGGCGGTGCGAGGCCAGCAACAACATGCACGGGACACTAGAGGCTCACGCACGGCACCCCCCACCGGCTGACATCACTCAGGTGAGCTGTAGCGCCCGGCAAACAGGATGCTCTTGCTGGGGTTGTGGCGGATGAAGAAGAGGAAGGGGTGGTCTGCGACAAAGGTGGGCGTGGGCGTGAAGGACGTCACCACCATGACGACACCGGTGGCGGCGGCTGCCTCGGTGCCCTCCTCGTTGACCTCCACGAAGGCCTTGTGGACCACCTCAGACAGCACCAGGTCACCGGCCAGGGACATGCCTGTCAGGGAGGAGGAGGAGGAGGAGGAGCTGATGAGGAGGTGATGAGGAGGTGATGAGGAGCTGATGAGGAGGTGATGAGCTCTACGGCGCCCGTGTCAATTGTCGTGTTATTTGTTGTTGCCTGATAAGTTATGTTACAGTGCAACTGTATGCTTAAGAGTGTCAAGGAAATAGGAAATTACACTTTTACAGAATAACATGTAATATTGAGGTGAAAGACATTATTTTCTGTCATCCTGATTGGATGTGGCGGTCCAGCTGTGTGGTCCCTTACCAGAGAAGTCACTCATGCCCACGCCAAAGGCGTCCACCATGCCCATGCTGACCAGCAGGTCTTTCATGTTGTAGGTCTGCGTCATCTTGAATCGTGGCAGGCCCACCTGGACCTCCGTCAAGTCCATCATGTCTGCACGGGTCCACTCCATGAAGGTCTCGTAGGTCAGCAGTGATTCCAGCTGAAGGAATTCAATTCAGAACGATGGCCAGCTTGAATGTGCGTAAGTGTGTTGGGCTCTGTTTATATCCTCAGTAGCTTTGAATTCGAACACCAAGACAAAATAAATTTGGGCTGGGAGTTCTGGGGGTGGGGGGGTAGATTAGATTACTACTGTACGTTTAAGATCATGGGAGACAAACCAAGATGTTAAAACAAAAACAGAAAAACGCTGCTCCGTTCCTACCTTCTCCAGGCCAGTGGTGCTGTCCTCCATTTTGAGAGGCAGGCAGACAAGCATGCTGAGTTCCTCGCCTTCATAGGGAAGCTCCAGGATCTTTACCAACACATTCAGAGTACTGTCTTAACCCCAGAAGGTTTTAACCCCGGAGGTTTGTCACAGATGCAATAAGATAGAATAATAATAAAGACAGATAGAATAATAATAAAGACAGAAGTGCAACATTTCTCTCAGTTGGAATAATATTACAGGGTTACCTGGCAATCGGCCTCAGGGATGAAGGTGAGAGGAAATTTAGCTTTGTGGAACATCATCTTCACGGTCTTAGTTTCATTCTGAGGGGAAAACAAAAGACAACAGGGTAATGCATTTCTGACGTATTGTCATGATAATAATAATGACCAATAGTAATCACAATAATATTAATGATAATAAGAAGAAGAAGAATAAAAAGAAAAAGAAGAAGAGGTGCTATTTGTAAGGCTGCTAGTGCAAACATTTGTATAATGAGCATGCAGCATACTCATCAACAGGAAACACATGTTGCTATTCTCATGGATTCTAGTCGCCATTTCAAAATCTGCTTGAATCCTCCGTATTGGAAATGCAAAATAAGAATGAACTACAAACAGGTAAAAACAAAAGGAAATGCTTCAGAGATGGTGAATGGTGGGGTTCTTGATACAAAGAAAAGATGGAAGTAGCCATATGGGACTGGGACTGTGATGAACGGCTTCACAGAGAAATTAGACTTGACTTTGCACACTCCTCTCCGTCAAATCTAATCTACACTGGGAGTCGCCGTCTCTTCCTTTCTCAAATCACAATGATGATGAAAGTTGTTTTTTGGCATGACTTGAATTTGATCATTCATAAATGTGATGAATAAGCACAACCGAGAAAGGCCCCACAACCGGGGCCTGCGTTGTTTCACAACACGGGTGTGGCCGGGCGAGGCCACACCCCTCGCTCACAGGGTTCTTCCTCATTGTGTGGGGCTGAGGGTGTGTGCATCCCATTCATTGTGGCTCTGTCACTTCACTGAAGCATGCGACATGCGACAAGACTGGTTCTTACGCAATGACAAGATTGAGAATAGCTCCCAATGTATTTCAGTAAAGGTTGTCAGCTGGTGTTCGAAAAAATAGAGTATTGTTTGTATGTAAGATGTTGGGAGACATATTCATCTATTGACGCAAGGCCACGCAAACCTTGTCATGCAATGCAATACAAAAGTCTCTCAAATGTTCCACATTCACTCCGTCTCTCTCGAACCATTGTTTGATTTCAACACAACCTGACACTGACAATCAATCATAAATCATACACAATAATGATTTCCAGGCATGGGAATAGCCTTGCCAAGCTGGCTGTTACAAGTCATCGCCTGCAATCTGCAACTCTCTGGTAGAGCTGCAGTCAGGCCACCCTTGGCTCTGTGCTCACAGCTCTACCTGATTCAGGTGGAAGGGAGTGTCGCGGGTGCTGTCTTCTTTGAACTGCTTCTCCCACTTTCCCTTGAAGTAAATGGCGTTGACCAAAACCAGCTTGGTCAGTGAGTTAAGAACACCAGGGACCAACAGGTCCTTGATTTTATCTAGGAGAACACAAACAGTCGAAAGAAGGAAAGAAAAATTGCCATTTTGGTGGAATTGTTGAAACTGAATGGAATTTAACTTCCTACTTACTTATTACTTATTACGTATTTCTTATTTCTTTTTTCTTATTTCCTACATTTAATTTTTTTGTAAGTCTACTGGAGATGCTTGGACCTTGAATTTTCCCCAGGGATCAATAAATAATTTTGAATTGAATTGAATTGAATTTAATTGAATGGTCGCAATGGCAAGACTGAGCCCCTCCCAGTTAGTAGTCAGAATTCCAAAAGCTCAATAACAGAGTTCTGTCCTCTCTGACCGGCCACCCCACTGTGTGACACAAACCAGCCTAATTCTTGTGAACAAAGAGAGTGTGTGTGTGTGTGTGTGTGTGTGTGTGTGTGTGTGTGTGTGTGTGTGTGTGTGTGTGTGTGCGTGTGTGTGTGTGTGATCTACCTTGTGTCTGTTTCTCCACCCAGGTGTTTATCTCCACCCTGGCCTCCTCTGCCTTGGTTTGGAAGTCCACAGACTGGAGGTCTGCATTGTAGTACTTCAGAGTTTCCTCCAGGAACTCCTGGAAACATCCAACCAATCCCCCACATTCAGCATGATACAATTCATCAGCATAATCCCTATCTCTGGATGCTAAATGGGCCATGTCAGGAAAGTGCAAAATGATGAATGATGAGATAATGAGCCACCTTTTAATTTTTCATATTCACATTTGTGACTTGTGACATTTGTGATATTAATGCCACCATTCATGCTTTGTCAATGTAGACTCAAAAGCTCCATGCCATTAGTGCTGGGCAACATTGAAATATGATAATTTATTGTCTTTGAGTAGTGTCATGAATTCACATGGCCATGAAGGATGCCCCCGTAAAACAGGAGTACAAACTTTTTTGAACTACTACTACTACTACTTTTTTTGTACAAACTGAACTAATTAGGATTAGAAATGTAGCCCGTGTAATTGTGAAAATGACATGACGTTCGGAACAGCAAAGTATGTTCCAAACTATATAATACCTATAATATAATATAATATAACCTACCAAATCTACATCATATACTTTAAAGTTCGTTAGAACCCGTTTGGTGAGTATAAAATCGTAATTTGAGTTTGAAGCCTCACCTGAAGAAACAGGAAAGTCTGCTCTCCATACAGCCTGTTGGCAAGACTGAGGGAGTACAGCGCATCCTGTTTGTTGAGCTCACTCAGCAGTTTGGAGAAGCTGACGTTGACGTCATCATCACCCTGCTGATGTTGCAGCGCCTGTGTGTGTGTGTGTGTTTGTGCATGTGCGTGAAATGAGAGAGAGATATTAAATATGTAAAGTTAAGAAAGGTTTCTGAAAAGGTATGGCATTATTAACACCTTGCTTTGTACAATCTCAAATGCGTTTTTAGAAGGTTCTGGTGAAGAGCTAAAGGCGGAATTCTGTAGTTTTCAAACAGAGACAGCAAAGAAAGAAAGATAATGTCAAAACAGCCCACAAACAAAGTCCGGCACTGGGAATGAAGGCCTCCCATCACAAAATAAGAATCACCTCACACAGCATCCCATAGCACCTCGTCACAACCCAGAACCTCCCGCTGGCTCTCTGGCCTATTGACCTGCAGCCCGTTTTAAAAGACATGCCATGCGTGTTTCCCCCACCGTACGCAGAACGTACCAGCAGCGCAACTGAAGAGAAGGAAGGAGCCATGTTATTGTTTTGGGGCGAATGAGACTTTTTCTTCGACTTAAAAAGTATAAGGTAAAAGTATAAGTAAAAGTAAAAGTATAAAAAGTATAAAGTACAGCCGTTTGGTCCTGTTACCATCTTCCTGAGCAGTTGTGGTGGCAGACATGTCATGGGCATCTTCTGCTGCATCTGCATCTGCATCTGAGCTTGTGGCTGAAGCTCCTGTTGGGGTCCCTCTGCCTTGGAGAAGCAGAGCACCTACAGGGAGGGTGGGCAGTGACTGGTGGTCACGAGGACAGCTGGGGAGTTCGACAGTCGAGGTCACGGGCGGCTGTGCTGTTCATCAGAGTGCACGCTGTGTGTGTGTGTGTGTGTGTGTGTGTGTGTGTGTGTGTGTGTGTGTTTGGGTGTGGGTGTGGTTGTATGCCTGGGTGCTTGTGAGTATTTGCAAGCACACATGCATGTGAAAACATGTGTGTGGATGCGATAGTAACGTACAAAAGAGGGAGTGGGGATTCAGGGACAAGTTGTGCTGACTGTGGGAATATCTACAATGATTCATAATGAAAAAAGGTGTACAGAAGTGAAACCCTCACACAAGATTCATCTTTAGACCATAGGGGCGGTCATCCTCATCAGCTGGATATTTACTGTGATCTCCAGTGGAAACACAGGACTATATTTACTTAGATATACTTTGGGAACTATGATGCATAACGTATTTATTTGCTCAACGAATATACAACGTTCCTGCTACACCAACAACATTGTTGCTGCATTCCTTCACCAACTTAATGACACTGCAACCGCGGAACGAACTCGTTCATTACTGTGTACTTCGATGTGAACGTGCATCACGATTCAATGACTACCGACACAATAGTTGTGTACAAACTAATTAATAAGAAATTACTTTCGCATTTAACGCCTGCATGTGTGCGCGTGTGCATACCTCTGACATCTGTGTGGCCGTGTTCCCCCTGGCCCCCAGCAGCACCATGGCCAGGGCCGAGGAGATGCTGAGAGGAGAGTAGAACACATTGCCCGTCTTGTTGTCCTCGGTGATCTTCTTGAACAACGCCAGGGAGAAGGTGGTGTTGGCCTCGGTCAAAGGGGTCGGTGATGCCATTGTGTCCTGATACACAAGAGCAACGAACCAGGAGCTTTGTTTACCATCTATTCTCTATGTCGGGCAAACATGCACCAGGACAACCGGGCACATACAACTCATGGACAACAGAGCGATGATGTGTCTGAGTACCACCATTTAGATGACCACGACAACAAACTTATGGCTGTCATTCCAAATGCCAGCATTGTCAAGCAGTTGTTTTAATGATTCTCAGCATCCAACATGTCAGGCTGTCCGACCTCTCACTCCGAAATGCGACTCACTTTCAGTGTGCGTTACGCTTCACCCAATTCTAGTCAAACTCACTTTATAAGAAGTTTACATCATGGATCATTCATTCAAACACTGACTACTTACAGATAGGTGCGTTCCTGTCCCTGTCAAGTGATCGATTAAAACGCAGAGCACACTGGTTCAGTCAACATCGGCGCCGTGGTGCGTAAACGCCCAACATTTCGACCCAACGTTCTTTTCTATGTGTGCCAACTGCCTTGTCTTTCACCCAAGTACAATTGACAGGGGTGCCGATTTGACTTTTCGCAGTGTAGAGTTGTTCCGTTGGCTTTCCAGAAGAGGGCAGCAAAGAAGAGTTTTATTCTGACTCAGGTGGGGAACATATACATCATCTATCATAATTTATAAAACGCAAACATTTACTACTGTAAAATTAGCATTTATTACAAGTGTTTGTAAGCAAAGGCACTGGGCAGCAATTCAAATTGTACGGTCAAACACTGAATTACAAATGAATTGAATTGCAAGATGCAAGATGCAAGATGAATTGCAATACTAAATTGCAAATATAAGATGGTGGGTCATTTCATAACATGAGAATCTGGTCAACGATGAAAGAACCAGCAGGATATGCATCTTATTTACAATTATGAATGCATGATCAATCATGAAATAGACGTGATCTTGAATTTAGTGGAGCGCAACAGAGCACAACAATGGATTTGGTGAGACAATGATGCTCGATCTTCATTGAACTAATATAAACATATAATGTGGAAGAGTGGGTTGACCACTAACCGGTTCCACATGTGGAACCCCACAAATGTACTGATTGTACTGAATGCTGCTAAATGCCCTTCGTCTTCTTCTTCTTCTTGGAGGACCACACCACTCACACCCCTAGCCATCACTCAGGCGAGCTGTAGCGCCCGGTGAACAGGATGCTCTTGCTGGGGTTGTGGCGGATGAAGAAGAGGAAGGGGCGGTTTGCGACGAAGGTGGGGCAGGCGGACCGGTATCCAATGACGGCAGCGGTGGCGGCGGCGGCCTCGGTGCCCTCCTCGTTGACCTCCACGAAGGCCTTGTGGACCATCTTGGACAGCACCAGGTCACCGGCCGGGGACATGCCTGTCAGGGAGGAGAAGGAGGAGGAGGAGCTGATGAGGAGGTGCTGAGGAGGTGCTGAGCTCTATGGCGCCTGTGACACGAGGGCCAGGGGGGACATGTACATTTACATGTGTGTGGGTGTGATAGTAAGGTACAAAAGAGGGAGTGGAGATTCAGGGACAAGTTGTGCTGACTGTGGGAATATCTACAATGATTCATAATGAAAAAAGGTGTACAGAAGTGGAACCCTCACACAAGATTAATCTTTAGACCATAGGGGCAGGTTATCCTCATCAGCTGGATATTTCCCTTGATCTCCAGTGGAAACACAGGACTATATTTACTTAGATATACTTAGAGAACTATGATGCATAACGTATTTATTTGCTCTAATATAACGAATATACAACGTTCCTGTTACACCCACAACATTGTTGCTACATGCCTTCACCAACTTAATGACACTGCAACCGCGGAACGAACTCATTCATTACTGTGTACTTACTTAGATGTGAACTCAGCCTCACGATTCAATGACTACCGACACAATTGGTGTGTACAAAATAATTAATAATAAATTACTTTTGCTGCCCCACTATGCAACTTTGTCCATACCAGCTCACATTTTCCTCGGGTGGGGGGCGGCAACATAATACATAACAATAGCATGAACAACTTGTTCAGCATTCGTACATGTATGTATCTGCTCAAGTACGTGTAGTAATTTAAGTTGTGATTTATTCAAAAAGGTATATTTATATATTATATATTTACATCAGGTCATTGTATGATATTGCAGGAATCATCTTCAACCGCGTCGTCCGCACCTGAGGTTATAGACACGAAACCTAGAAAGCCCAGAAGGGCCCTGGACACTGATAGCCAGACTACACAGGATTCAGGGTGTGCAGCCTTGACGTGTAGAACATTGTAAATCAACAATGTTAATACATATCATTGTATATAGTTTTTAATTGTTCTTCTTCTATATGCCTGAATGTTGCCTTGTAAGGTAAATAAATTTACTTCTGGAGCCAAAAAAACTGCAGACCCACCGTTTGTCTCATTTCTAATAAAATTGTCTAGCACCTGTGGATTACTTTTGGATGTGCGCACCACCCCTTTTCTAAGATCCATGTTTTTTATATAACAGATGTTTGCACCACCTTTGCTTCAGTTGTTCAATAATATACACTTTTTGGTTAGAAAAAGATTTATTTTGGATATTGAAAAAAATGCATTGTTTGTTTTTTGCCTTATGGCTATTGTGTAGCATCTTCTTAAGGGTTCTCTTGATTAAGGTTTCCTCGTGACACTATCCGCACAAGGTCAGATGTGGCTGGTGGCTGTAGCGGGGCAAGCAGGCAGAGCCGTCTTGGGTCATCAGGCCTCATAATGATCTTGCGAGGAAGGCCTGTTCAGCCCCCTGGAGAGGATGGCCGTCTGGATGTCGGAGATGTAGGAGTACAGTTTTTTTCTCCTTTACAAGTGTTTGTATCTGGTGACGAGTCATTAGCATTGATAATTTCGCTTACAAACAAAAGTAAGGTGTTCTCTTTACACCAGTAAAAATGTAACAACTTACATCTTGTGTCGTCCATCACAATTACGTGCTGGCTGGCTTTGGTTATAATTGTTGTAATCTACTGCAGCAAGCAGGGTCCGTGTTTTGTATACAAATGGTGTATACGACATGCGCTTGGCTGCATACACCAGAATATGGTTCTGAAAACCTTCTAGGTCTGATGAGGTCCTGTGTGATTGGATGGGAAGGAGACAATGGGAATAACCCTGCGGTTAGAAAACTAAACAGAAATGCTTGAATACATACATTGCTCGTACAAAAAAAAAGTTGTCAGGATTTCAATAAGCAGTTGCTGCAGTTGGTCAGGTCTAGGTTCAGCAACATTACGTGTTCAAATAATAAGGTCAGCTGACTACCAGAACATACTGAATGACAAAGTTATTCAATCAATGGATTATTTATTCCCAGATGGCACAGGCATATTCCAAGATCACCATGCCAGGATTCATCAAACACACATTGTGAAAGAGAGGTTGAGTGGTGAAAGAGTCCAGACCTTAATCCTATTGAGAATCTTTGGGATGTGCTGGAGAGTGGTCAGACTTTTCACTCCTCACTCCATCATCAATACAAGATTGTATTGGTGATGCAAGAGTAATATAATACATCACTCAATGGGGTTAAGGTCTGGACTCTGTGGTCAATTCATGTGTGCAAATTATGTCTCATGTTCAACCATTTTTTCACAATGCGAGCACGAAAAATCCAAGCATTATCATCTTGGAACAACCTGGTCATTCACTCCAATATTCAGGTAGTCACCTTATTATTTGAGCACAAGATGTTGCTGAACCTAGACCTGACCAACTGCACCAAACCCTTACCTATTTGCTTCGTAAAATCAAGGTGACTTTTGTTTAGGAAGTGCATCTAAAAATAATGCTCATACCATTACAAATGTAGATGCTCACCTAAAGTTTAGAAACGTCTTCACCTGGTTCAACCACCTCTTGTCCGGCACGGTTGCAGTCAGTGCCTTGTGAGATGCTGAACTTGTAATCACGATGCATCACACATTGTGAGTAAAATGACTGCACCCATACAGGGGACTCAATTCTGCTCTTGTATAATTGTTTAATTACCTTGCATGATCCAGGGCTGATCATCGCTGTGTTCCTCCAGAGGCTCATGCTCGCAACAACCGGTGGCCAAAAAATGTTCATTTCGAACATGTTGTAGCACACCGATCCACACCACCCTGGTGGGCCTCATCTCCAAGGGGGACGAGTCTGCATACAGGAGGGAGATCGAGCGGCTACAGAGCTGGTGCAGCTGCAACAACCTGGAGCTCAACGCGCAGAAGACAGTGGAGATGGTGGTGGACTTTAGGAGGAACGCAGCCCCGCTCATTCCCATTATGCTGGGTGAAACCCCGGTTGCCTCCATGGAGTCTTGCCGCTTTCTAGGCCTGACTCTCTCCCGGGACTTGAAGTGGGGGCCGAACATCACGGCCCTTTTGAAAAAGGCCCACACGAGGATGTTCTTCCTTCGGCAGCTTAAAAAATTTAGGCTGCCGAGGAGGATGATGACTCAGTTCTACACCGCCATCATTGAGTCCATCCTCACCCACTCCATCATCACCTGGTTCCCTGCTGCGGTGGTCAAGGACAAGGCCAGGCTGCAGCGGGTGATTCGATCAGCGGAGAAGGTGATCGGCGTTCCCTTGCCCTCCCTCAAGTCCCTACATGACACCAGGGCTCTGAGAAGGGCAAAAAAGATCATGGCCGACCCCTCGCACCCAGGTCACAACCTCTTCACCCCGCTTCCTTCTGGGAGAAGGTTGCGGCTGCCTGGAACTGCTAGGACCCGTCACAGACTTAGTTTTTTCCCCTCAGCCGTCAGGCTGGTAAACGAGTCTGGCTACCAACCCCCCCCCCCCCCCTCCTTCCCTCCTCCCCGTGATACTGGTCCAGGACTAGTAATCACACTGGACTCAATTATGCACTTGCACTTTACTCTGTATCCTATACCTCATCACCCATCACCATGTTCTCTCAAATTGTCCTGTTACTGTCCTGTTTGCACTGTCCTGTCCTGCTGCACTGTATTCGTTGATGCACACATTGGAACGCTGAGTCAAATTCCTATTTTGTTAGCAAAAATGGCAATAAATTGTTCTGATTGACTGATTGATCATCTGCACAAAAGTAATATAACATGAAAACATGCATGCATCAAACTATATCGGTCAGCATGACAAAAGATTATGAATATGTGCTAACTAGCTGCTCTCGTGCAGGGCACTGCATTATCTGATCAGTCGGACATATCACATGATATCGGCGACATTAGCAAAATCTGAGGCATTTAAAGGGCGATCCAATGATCTAAATAAACAACACAAACCTGGATTCGGGGATTTAGCCTGCTACACTAACACCCCTGCCACCATCAAGAACGCAAGCTAGAAACACACAGTGCTTACAACAAAACGGTCGAGCAAACACATTATTACAGAGACTAACATCAAGAAAGCCACCATACAGAAAAAAAAGAGAACAAAGTTCACCCAAGGGTACTTACAATTTCAACAGCAACACCGCCAAGTCAGCATCCGATTTGCAGTCTTCATTTTGTTCTCTCTCTCTCACTCCTCCGAGAACCATCACCTTACCGTGGTGGAGGGGTTTGGGTGTCCTTATGAACCTGAGGGCTGTGTTGTCGGGAGCCTTGTGCTCCTGGTAGGGTCTCCCATGGCAAATTGGTCTCAGGCGAAGGGCCAGACAAAGAATGGTTCAAAAAAGACTCTAATGGAAGAACAATTAAGAGGAGGAGAGACCCTGCCCGGAGGAAGCCCGGGGCCCCCATCTGGAGCCAGGCCCAGAAGGGGGGCCCGTCAGCGAGCGCCTGGTGGCCGGGTTTGCCACGGAGCCCGGCCGGGCATAGCCCGAAAAAGCAACGTGTCACCCCCCCCTCTCTATTCTGTGGGCCCACCACTCACAGGAAGAACCGTTGGGGTCGGGTGCATTGTCAGATGGGTGGCAGTGAAGGTCAGGGACCTCGACGGACCAGACCTGGGCAGCAAAGGCTGGCTCTGGGGACGTGGAACGTCACCTCTCTGTGGGGGAAAGAGCCGGAGGTGGTGCGGGAGGCGGAGCGCTACCAGTTAGATCTGGTGGGGCTCTCCTCTACGCACAGTCTCGGTTCTGGAACCGTACTCCTGGATAGGGGTTGGACGCTATTCTTCTCTGGAGTTGCCCAAGGTGCGAGGCGCCGGGCGGGTGTGGGGATACTCACAAGCCCCCGGCTGAGCGCCGCTATGTTGGAGTTTACCCCGGTGGACGAGAGGGTCGCCTCCCTACGCCTACGGGTTATGGGGGGGAAAACTCTGACTGTTGTTTGTGCGTATGCACCGAACAGCAGCTCGGAGTATTCGGCCTTCTTGGAGACCCTGAATGGAGTCCTGCAGGGGGGTCCAGTAGGGGACTCCATAGTTCTGCTGGGGTACTTCAACGTGCACGTGGGCAATGATGGAGACACCTGGAGAGGCGTGATTGGGAGGAACGGCCTCCCGGATCTAAACCCGAGTGGTCGTCTGTTATTGGACTTCTGTGCTAGTCATGGATTGTCCATAACAAACACCATGTTCGAACATAAGGTTGCTCATAAGTGTACATGGTACCAGAGTACCTTAGGTCAAAGGTCGATGATCGATTTTGTAATCGTATCATCAGATCTGAGGCCGCATGTTTCGGACACTCGGGTGAAGAGAGGGGCGGAGCTCTCAACCGATCACCATCTGGTGGTGAGTTGGGTCAGGGGGTGGGGGAAGACTCGGGACAGACCTGGTAAGCCCAAACGGGTAGTGCGGGTGAACTGGGAACATCTGGAGGAGGCCCCTGTCCGAGAGACCTTCAACTCACACCTCCGGCGGAGCTTTTCTGGCATCCCTGTGGAGGTTGGGGACATTGAACCTGAGTGGTCGATGTTCAAAGCCTCCATTGCTGAAGCTGCAGTGGGAGGCTGTGGCCTCAAGGTCTTGGGTGCATTAAGGGGCGGTAACCCTCGAAAACCGTGGTGGACAGCGGTGGTCAGGGAAGCCGTCCGACTGAAGAAGGAGTCCTTCCGGGATATGTTATCCCGGGGGACTCCGGAGGCAGTTGCAGTGTACTGAAGTGCCCGGAGGGCGGCGGCCTCTGCTGTGGCAGAGGCAAAGCAGCGGGTGTGGGAGGAGTTCGGAGAAGCCATGGAGAAGGACTTTCGGTCGGCGCCAAAGTGCTTCTGGCATACTGTCCGACACCTCAGGAGGGGGAAACGGGGAACCATCCAAGCTGTTTACAGCAAGGATGGAACGCTGTTAACCTCAACTGAGGAGGTAATCGGGCGGTTGAAGGAGCATTTTGAGGAACTCCTGAACCCGACTAACGCGCCCTCTTTGGTAGAGGCAGAGCTGGCAGCTGATGGGGGATCATCGTCAATTTCCCTGGTGGAAGTCACTGAGGTAGTCAAACAACTCCGCAGTGGCAAAGCCCCGGGGGTTGATGAGATCCGTCCTGAAATGTTGAAGGCTTTGGGTGTGGAGGGCCTGTCGTGGATGACACGGCTCTTCAACATCGCGTGGAGGTCGGGAACAGTGCCGAGGGAGTGGCAGACGGGGGTGGTGGTCCCCCTGTTCAAAAAGGGGGACCAGAGAGTGTGTGCCAATTACAGGGGCATCACACTTCTCAGCCTCCCTGGTAAAGTCTACTCCAAGGTGCTGGAAAGGAGGGTTCGGCCGATAGTCGAACCTCAGATTGAGGAGGAACAATGCGGATTCCGTTCTGGTCGTGGAACAACGGACCAGCTCTTCACTCTTGCAAGAATCCTGGAGGGGGCCTGGGAGTATGCCCATCCGGTCTACATGTGTTTTGTAGATCTGGAGAAGGCGTATGACCGGGTTCCCCGGGAGATATTGTGGGAGGTGCTACGGGAGTATGGAGTGAGGCGGGCACTTCTCAGGGCCATCCAATCTCTGTACACCCAAAGCGAGAGTTGTGTCCGGGTTCTCGGCAGTAAGTCGGACTCGTTTCCGGTGGGGGTTGGCCTCCGCCAGGGCTGCGCTTTATCACCAATCCTGTTTGTGGTCTTCATGGACAGGATATCGAGGCGTAGTCGGGGGGAGGAGAGGTTGCAGGTCGGTGGGCTAGGGATCTCATCGCTGCTTTTTGCAGATGATGTGGTCCTGATGGCATCATCGGCCTGTGACCTTCAGCACTCACTGGATCGGTTCGCAGCCGAGTGTGAAGCGGTTGGAATGAGGATCAGCACCCCTAAATCTGAGGCCATGGCTCTCAGCAGGAAACCGGTGGATTGCCTACTCCGGTTAGGGAATGAGTTCTTACCCCAAGTGAAGGAGTTTAAGTACCTCGGGGTCTTGTTCACGAGTGAGGGGAGGATGGAGCAAGAGATGGGTCGGAGAATCGGAGCAGCGGGTGCGGTTTTGCATTCGCTCTACCGCACCGTTGTGACGAAGAGGGAGCTGAGCCAGAAGGCGAAGCTCTCGATCTTCCGGTCTATCTTGTTCCTACTCTCACCTATGGTCATGAAGGTTGGGTCATGACCGAAAGAACGAGATCGCGGGTACAAGCAGCCGAAATGGGTTTTCTCAGGAGGGTGGCGGGCGTCTCCCTTAGAGATAGGGTGAGGAGCTCAGTCATCCGGGAGAGACTCGGAGTAGAGCCGCTGCTCCTTTGCGTGGAAAGGAGCCAGTTGAGGTGGTTCGGGCATCTGATAAGGATGCCCCCCGGGCGCCTCCCTATGGAGGTGTTCCGGGCACAACCAGCTGGGAGGAGACCACGGGGAAGACCCAGGACGAGGTGGAGAGATTATATCTTCACACTGGCCTTGGAACGCCTCGGGATCCCCCAGTCAGAGCTGGCTGATGTAGCCCGGGAAAGGGAAGTGTGGGGTTCCTTGCTCGAGCTGTTGCCCCCGCGACCCGACCCCGGATAAGTGGTAGAAGATGAGTGAATGAGTGATTTTGTTCTCTCAGTTCACGCCATTCATGAAAAGCTCGCCCAATGTTTCCTCGTGTCTGGCCGCTCTGTTTGTCAGTCACCCTTTTTCGCTTCTTCCGTTCCATTCGACGGTGGGTCCCTGTGTCTCTCTTTAGTCGGCTGATCAATGATGACTATAACAATCCCCTCGCTACTTGTGTTTATATCTAGCCGGTTCCGTGTTTGTGGGTGTGTAGTGCTGTAAAACAGTTCGTTACCTCATGAGACACGAGACTACCGCGAGACTTTTGGCGGCGGACCGCCGCCACAGACTTGCATTCTCACTTTTTCAGCCCGCAAGCACCGGGGGGTCGAAGCACCCACCAATCGACCCATAAAGTGTTAGAGAACCATCACAGCGACTCTCAACCTGCAATGTTAAGGTCCAAAAAGCTCAAAAAAGTTCCATAGTTCCTCCTCAACGCCTGTGTGCGCGTGCGCGTGTGTAGGCTATAGGCCTACGACGGAGTGACGGATACTTAAAAAATATTTCAGGCCGACGGAGACGACGCAGAGGCTCTCCGTCAGGCTCTCCGTCGACGTATAGAGGGCTCTCCATAACCGACGTACGGCACTTTACGCAGGAGTATAAACTAGGCTTACCTCTGACATCTGTGTGGCCGTGTTCCCCCTGGCCCCCAGCAGCACCATGGCCAGGGCCGAGGAGATGCTGAGAGGAGAGTAGAACACATTGCCCGTCTTGTTGTCCTCAGTGATCTTCTTGAACAACGCCAGGGAGAAGGTGGTGTTGGCCTCGGTCAAAGGGGTCGGTGATGCCATTGTGTCCTGATACACAAGAGCAACGAACCAGGAGCTTTGTTTACCATCTATCCTCCATGTCGGGCAAACATGCACCAGGACCACCAGGCACATGGAGATACAACTCATGGACAACAGTCATTCCAATTGCCAGCATTGTCAAGCAGTTGTTTTAATGATTCTTAAGCCTGCTAAGTTCTTTAAGCCTGCTAAGTCCCGTTCCCTGGTGGTGAAGAAGGGGAAGGTTACAGACAAGTTCCGGTTCTCGCTGGGAGGTGTCCAGATTCCATCGGTTTCAGAGGAGCCAGTGAAGAGCCTGGGGAAGATCTTTGATGGCACCCTGAGGGACAAAGCAGCGCTCAAGGCGACCAGCAGAGAACTGGGTAACTGGCTAGTGGCAGTGGATAAGTCAGGGCTGCCAGGTAAGTATAAAGCATGGATATATCAGCTTGGCATCCTGCCACGCCTCCTCTGGCCACTACTGGTCTACGATGTCCCACTAACGACCGTTGAGGGCTTCGAGCGTAAGGTAAGTAGCTTCCTTCGCAGGTGGTTGGGCCTACCAAGAAGCCTCAGCAGCATAGCCTTGTATGGGCATAAGAACAAGCTGCGACTTCCCTTCAGTAGTCTGTCGGAGGAGTTCATGGTTACCCGTGCGAGAGAGGTGCTGCTGTACAGAGACTCGAGTGACACCAAATCTCCTTAGCGGGGATTGAAGTGCGGACTGGGCGGAAGTGGAGAGCCCAGGAGACGGTCTAGCAAGCTGAGGCGCGGCTGCGCCACGGTGTTCTGGTGGGAACTGTGGCGACAGGCCGGGCAGGGCTTGGGAGCAACCCAGGACCTCGGTACATCAAGGCCCGGGGGAAGGAGAGGCGGCAGCTTATCCAGGAAGAGGTTCGAGCAGGGCTGGAGGAGACCCGCTCAAGCAAGATGGTCGGGATGAGACAACAGGGGGCGTGGACTAGATGGGAGCAGACACTGGATAGGCAGATTTCTTGGTCACAGCTTTGGAAGGCAGACCCATTCCGTATAAAGTTTTTGATCCAGTCAGTCTACGACGTCCTCCCCAGCCCTTCCAACCTCTTCTGTTGGGGCCTGGCAGAAACACCTGCTTGCCCTTTGTGTCAGAGGAGAGGATCACTGGAGCACATCCTAAGCTGTTGCCCGAAAGCCCTGGGCGAGGGGCGCTATCGTTGGCGCCACGACCAGGTGCTGAAGGTGATAGCAGATACCATCTGCTCGGGGATCTCACTCAGCAAGCAGCAACAGCCAGCTAGGCATTCAATCACCTTTGTTAAATCTGGTGAGAAGCCTCAACAACGCCCAGGCCAAACAGGGGGGCTCCTGACAACAGCTAGGGACTGGCAGCTGAAGGTGGACTTGGGGAAACAGCTTAAATTCCCAGAGACCATCGCAGTGACCACACTTAGGCCGGACTTGGTTCTTATGTCAGAATCAACAAGGCAGGTGATACTGCTGGAGTTGACTGTGCCCTGGGAAGACCGGATGGAGGAGGCATTTGAGAGGAAGAGGGCCAAGTATGAGGAGCTGGCAGGCGAATGCCGGCGCAACGGATGGAAGACTCGTCGCAGTCCCATTGAGGTTGGTTGCTGAGGTTTCGCAGGCCAGTCACTCTGCAGGGCCCTCAAGTTGTTGGGAATAAGGGGACTGCACAGCAAGAAAGCCATCAAGAACATCACTGATGCTGCTGAGAAGGCATCAAGATGGCTGTGGATCAGGAGGGGTGATCCGTGGGCCACACAAGCTACCTAGACACAAGCCGGGGTCTGATCACCCCCGGCTGGGTCGCCTGGGCGAGGGTGTCTGATGTTGAGAGACCCGAAACACCCTATGACTTCAGGTTACATCACTGATGATGTGTCTAGGTTGCACCAGAGGGTGAATATTAAACCATCATGGATCATTCATTCAACAGCCTGTGGACTACTTACAGATAGGTGCGTTCCTGTCCCTGCCAAGTGATCTGCTGCTAAAACGCAGAGCACAGCACACTGGTTCAGTCAATATCGGCACACTGCGTAAACAACGCCCAAAATTTTGAGCAAAGCTCCACCTCTCTTCACTTCATGGGTGTGGCCACGGAGGGGCCTCGGCCCGCCTGTTGTCAGTCTTTTCCGTACTAGTGTTGGGAAGACCGAGTCTTTTTACTGAACCGGATCTTTTACTCTCGGACAGTAAATTGAACGAATCTTTGAACGAGTCATTTCAGACAGACAGACAGACAGACATACTTTATTGATCCCTGAAGGAAATTGCCTAAGGGGAGGGGGATGAGGGAATCGGTTCTCTGCTTTTGACCCATCCTATATTACATAGGAGCAGTGGGCAGCCGTGGTCAGCGCCCGGGGAGCAAGTTGGGGTTCAGTGTCTTCCTCAAGGACACTTCGACATGCGGACAGTTGGAGGAGGGAATCGAACCGCCGACCCTTCGGTTAGAGGACGACCCTTTCTACCCACTGAGCTACTGCCGCCCTCAAATTCGATTTAGTTCATTTCGTTAATTTTTACAGCAGGTGGCGCTGTAGCCCTCTTGTGAGCATTGTAAAAAAGACTGTGGTTCTCAAACACTTAACAATGAAGGCAACATGGTTTACAGCTGACAAAGTTTACACAAAATGACAAGCAATTCAAACCATGTGAAAACCTAGAAAAGCAAATACACACCACAATAAAGTGACTTGTGTCCTGTATCCTCCCTGCCACTGTTGTTTGAAAACACGACACCACAGTGACCGGGTAGCTGTCACGTGACAAATGAACGAGACCGATCCGAATGAATGAACGAGAACGACCCGTTCAGCCTGCCTGTCACGTGACAAATGAACGAGTGACCGATCCGAATGAATGAACGAGAACGAATCGTTCAGCCTGAGCTGCCTGTCACGTGACTAATGAACGAGACCGAACCGTATGAACGATCTGGTGAACGAACTGTTGTCATGTGGCCAGGGAAGATACTGCATGAAAATGAATCAGTCACTGAACGAATCACTTACTGAGACGACTCATTAGGCTACTCCCGAGTCATATCATATAAAAGATTAGTTCATATTGAACGAATCGTTCACGACCGAAACAACACCAGTCCGTACTATCAAAGGGCTTTCCTTCGTTTACTCGCTCAGTAAATATGACGCGCCAATGCATGAGTTCATGCAGATTTGCGCAAGTTTAAAATGTTTCCGCATAATTTGTCAGCTGTGATCAAATGCCTTTGAACGTTTTGTCCTCAAATCTACGATATTCAAAATCCCAATACCCCCCTCCCATCTTCTGTTCAATCAAAGTGGTTTTGCCCTCCCGGTTTAATTCTGTGCCCATAGAGTCCATAGACTGTATATAAATATGGACAAACCCTCCATGACGTCACCCATAGACATTCTTAACAGCGGAGATAAAGCCTAAAATTGAGCCTCTGGGCGCCGCCATCTTGGACATTTCAGTCTGTGTTCTAAGCCCGCCTACCTCCGGCCAGACCAATCAAAGCCTCGAATCCGTGAAGGTCATGCCGTGATGACGGATGATAGCTGCCAATCAAGTTGACCACTCCCTTAATTATTCATAAAATAAATCCTTCTCTGTGCATTAAAATAATGGATTCTAAAAAAATTCACCCCCCTCACAGTTGTCATGGACTCGAACACTACTGAAAGACACCAAAACCGTTTTTTGAACCAGGCTGTAAACATGTTTATTTTGGCTGTAAATTTGGACATTTTAACATAGGTGTCTATGGGAGTTGACTCCCTTCTGCAGCCAGCCTCAAGCGGCCAGTCGAGGAACTGCAAGTTTTTGCACTTCCGCATGGGCTTCATTTTTCAGAATGGAATGTTGCCGCTTGATAGAGTATGTGCCCACCATTCGAACATTTCTGGCTACGCCACTCCAAGAATCATCTCATATCATTTAAGTTATTTCTCTTACCTAATGTGCCTTGTATGTTAAGATGTATTTGCTGTTGTATATTGCCTTGATGTTTGTAAATGAATCAGCCTTCAATAAAATAAAATATAACACTTATAGCTTCACTTCCGCGTTGAGCTGCCTCGATCTCTGGGAAGCCGAGTGGGGAAAACATGAGGCTTGATCCCACATAGGTTTAAAAAACATACAACACGATTTGAAATAATCAAGGGCTTTTCTATGTTTTCTAACTGCCTTGTCTTTCTTTTTTTTTCTTTTCTTTAGGCGCAATAGACAAGGGTGCCGATTAGCCTTTTCGCAGTGTAGGGGGTTGTTCTGCTGGTATTCCTGAAGGGGGCAGCAAATAACTAGAAAATGTAATTCCACGCGAGGAATTACTTCTTAATGTTATCTCTGAATTGTTTGCGTTGCTGTTTTAATCGCAAATATCTCAAAAAGTATAAACTTTACAAAATTAAAAATACATAGCACTGCTATACGGAAGTAGACCTTTGTAATACGGTTTGAATGGCATCTCGAGGTTCAGCCGTGCAGAAATTTGGCGTGAAGAATAATAATATGACGAAAAGATTGTGAAAAGATGTCTAGATTGTGTATAACTAGTGTAGAAGCCTAAAGGCCGTCTATTTAAGTTAAATAATTTTACTTTTAAAAGGGTACAAGTTCAATAAAATGTGCATATTTAAAAAGCCTCACCAAAATCATAAACAGGACGAGGGTAGCACAACAGTGTTTTGATGTTGTCTAACATTTAGTTTTTATTCTAAATGATATATGTGACCAGTGCCCACAAAAAACCATGTCCGAAAGGAAGTCACATTACATTCCAATGCTTTAAAAAGTCCAAAACGTAATATAAAATTGAACTTTGTCAATATCATGTGTAGGCCTAAATGAAGTAGTATTTATTTCACAAACTTAAAGAATAATAATTTTGAAAAGTTTTTAATGTACTGCCTGGTCACTTGAACATGTGTCGAGAGTTTTTGCTGCCATTTTAGTGTCCATTTTAATGTTGTTCATCAATTACTATGCATTTTTATTGCTATTTCAGTTTCATGTGTCAGATTAAAACTAGTTGTGATAGTGAACTTGAATATGTCAGACAGACAGACAGACAGACAGACAGACAGACAGACAGACAGACATACTTTAATGATCCTTGAGGGAAACTGCCTCTCAACCTGATATGTAATGACATGTTGTATGCTTATTCATAATAAAAACCTGATTGCAGAATGGTATTGGATTTGATTAGATTATATTCAATTTGAGTCATTCCCATTATTTTCTAGATATTGGAACGAAATGTGTTCTATTTGATCCCATGGTACATTGGAGCAGTGGGCTGCTATGTTCAGCACCCGGGGAGCAAGTTGGGGTTCAGTGTCTTGCTCGAGGACACTTTGACATGTGGACAGTTGGAGGAGGGGAATCGAGGAGATCGAACCGCCAACCCTACAGTTGGTGGACAACCTGCTCTAACCACTGAGCCACCGTTAACCCATTTCCAGATGTTCTGGTTAAGCTGAGTGAGCCATCATCACCAGTTCGCATTAGCAGCACCAGGGATATCAGATATCTCCTGAGGTCATGGATTTCATTGAAGGGCAACATGTGACTCATCTCTTACCTGATATTTAAACTGTTAAAGACATTGGGTTTGTTTTCTGATTATACTTTTATTTTAATTTAAATTTGTATTTGAAAGATTTGTGAACCCCCTGCATAAACAAAAACCCGTGAGATATTTTTCAGGGGGAAAATTATGATGTCAGATGTTTTCTTCATCTATTCCAGTATTTTATTCATCTATACAGTTTTGTGACAGTTCAGAGGACTTTTTCAATTAAATTTTTCAAATTGGTGATCACTTGTCAACTCTGATGATGCCTCGTCAACTCCTTTAGATATTTTTTTTATAGTATTTCTTTGAAAAGAAATACATCATCTGTTTTATTCCTTGAAGGATATTTGTTCAAAGACTAACACATTTCCAATGTGTGTATGTGTGTTTTTAATAAATGTCTGTTAAATCTGAAGGTTAAAGACAAATGTAATTCATGATACAATTTAAATTCTACTCATTAAACGTTAACTTCTTTGGCTCTAAAGATTATTAGGGAAACTGGGAAAACTAACGAGTGCAAATATTTCTGATTAGATCATTTAAAATAATTTTCTGATGCTGCAAACATGATTTAGGTAAAACATCTACAACTGGGAGGTTGAACCAAAACATGCTTGGATAGACAAAACATCATTTGACATAAATGCATTCATATATTTTGGAAAATCAAAACCTGTTTTGTCCCTTATCTCAAGAATCACTGAGTTACATATCTTAAATTGTTGTTGTTAATAATTCCTCTGGGCAGGTTTACCAAGTGCAGTGCACACAAATGACCGATAGGTGGAGACATTTTCCGCGTGTCGGATCAACCTCCTGCAGCTGTCCTCACTTTACCCTCACAGATAATTGGTCAACTGGCCCTCAAGAACAATCCCCTCAAAACGGGGCTATCGTTTTGCTCCCTGTTCTCACTGTACTTGGCAGTCAGTCAAAGTCTCACGTCTCAGTGTGTTTGAATTAAACACATTTGTAAAACAAGAAACACATAACCTATAACATGTGGTGTACTTATTTTGCGGAGATAATTTGCATAATTTGCATAAATCATCACCGGCTTTAGGCTCTCATTAGGCTCTTCTTCAACTACAATAACATTGATCTGACATTGTAAAGACTATATCCATTGTATTTTTATGCTACATTTTTCCAGTCACAGTCATTTAAATACATTACATGTGTCTGTTTTTGTGGGCTTACCTTTGCATTTTCTAAATCCAGTTTACGAGACATCCTGTGCCACCTAGTGGATATCGCGAGGGGCTCGGCTGAAGGCTCGTTTTTTCGTCTGTATTTACGCCATAAAGTTATGTTGTGATGGAGGAAACCTACATAGCTGTGTGTGTGTGTGTGTGTGTGTGTGTGTGTGTGTGTGTGTGTGTGTGTGTGTGTGTGTGTGTGTGTGTGTGTGTGTGCGCGTGCGTGCGTGCGTGTGTGTGCGTGTGTCCATGTGACGCTGTCAAATGTGGCCTATAGCTGTTGAGGTTATGATTCAGTGGGTTGCCCTGGCTGACCCTGCTAACAGGCTTGTCCCCCCCCCCCCCCCCCCCCCCCCCCCCCAGGTCCAATCCAGGGGGGGGGGATCTAACTAATCCAGTTAGTTAGATCACACTTTGGAGCCGCAGGTCTAGTATGGAAAAGACTTGTTGACTGTATAAGCTTCAACTCAACCACAGCCTATGAGAACAGTGTGTGTGTGTGTTGGGGGGGGGGGGTCATGGAAGGGCCAAACATGCTCTTTGGGGCATTAAGTGAGGAAAATAGTTATCTGGTGTAACATTTATATTTTCACATGCTTGGTAGGTCTCAGGTCAGGCATAGCTGTACTTATGGGTAAATCTACTGCGTGTATGTGTGCGTGCATGCGTGTGTGTGTGTGTGTGTGCGTGCGTGCGTGTGTGTGTGTGTGTGCGTGTGCGTGCGTGCGCTTATGTGTGTGTGCATGGGTGTGTGTGTGTGTGTGTGTGTGCGCGCGCGCGCCCGCTGCTGTGTTCTGTCAGACCAAACGAACTAGACAACCGTTGTTATTCAAATCCTTGTGATGCAGTGAAACAAACGTGAGGTGGTGACAGCTTAGAGCGGCTGACAGCTCCTGGACGTGGCCTGATGTTGGCATGGGCTGCTCCTCAGCTGCCTGCAAAGATGTTTCAACTGGTTTGCGGGCTTACTGGTTCCTGACTGGTTTTAGTTTCTGCCGTTTAGACCCCATCGGTTCCTCTGTGATCTCGCTGAAAGGCCTCCGTGGATAGGTGTGCGTGCGTGCATGCGTGTGTGTGCATGCCTGTCTGTGCATGCGTGTTCACGCATGCATGCGTGTGTGTGTGTGTGTGCGTGCGTCCCCCATGTAGACCCCTCACACAAAGGTTCATCGGTGAGTCAAGTGTGCCCTTGCCGTGCGCTCCAGACAAGTCGGCATAGCAGTCTGCGGCTATACGTTGTCACGCAGCCTTGCTGTCGGGTTGGAGATGGAGAACTTGTGTGTACATGCATGCATGTGCACCACCTCCCCACCTCCCCACACACACACAAGCACACACGCACGCACACACACACACACACACACACACGCACACTCACCTATAACACACTGGTGTCATATACATACATATCATCCCTCAACCACACCACACACTGGCTGAATCCCCCCGTACCCCCCCCCCCCCCCCCCCAGGGTCACCACGTCATTCTCCACCATGGGGGGGGGGTACCGCAGACAGAACGTGCTGAGGTCGTTCTCTACTTCCTGGGGAAGAGCGACTGTAAGTGCCGTGTGTGTGTGTGTGACATAGAGAGCGTGTGTGCGAGACAGACAGACAGAGAGCTAGAGATAGATAGACACTGCAGGGAGTCATAGTGAATAAATTTATGCACGAGATGGTGAGGTGCGATTGTCTGTGGTTTCCATGGCATCACACTTCCCCTGCTGCATTCCAGCGCCCCACCGCCGATTCTGTCTTCAGGTCCTCGTTTCCCCCAAGAGTGTAATTAGACTCTCTCTCGTGCGTCTGGCGTCTCAGTTCCCTTGCCCCGACGTTCTATGTGTGTGTGTGTGTGTGTGTGTGTGTGTGTGTGTGTGTGTGTGTGTGTGTGTGTGTGTGTGTGTGTGTGTGCGCTGGCCGTGTTCGACATGCATGTCATGCTGCCATTTCGCTCTTACGCCAAAACCCTCGCAACATGTAGCGTGCGCAGGCCTTGTTTGTTAGCCGCCCCCCCACAACCCCCCCAAACCTGTTGATTTCCTAAACTGTTAAGGTGCTTCACTGCAAAGAGAGCGAGCCTGCTGGCAAAGTGCTGCTGGGTCTGCACGCTAGGGCCGTCGCCCTCTCTAGCCCAGTGCTGCACACGGTTCACTCAACTGGCCCTGCCGGGTGAGCCAGTACACACTGACACGCATGTAACAGTGCAGACACACACACACACACACACACACACACACACACACACACACACACACACAGACACACACACACACACACACACACACACACACACACACACACACACACAGACAGACACACACAACACACACACACACACACGGAGTGATATAGTGGTGTTGAGCGGCGGGGCTCTCAGGGGCTGTCTGATCTCGACTCGAACCCTTGACTCGCTCCACCCCCTGCACGGCGGTGATGTTTAACATGTTAACAGGTTAACATGTACACCGTATTGATTGGCCGTATTGTTCCGACATGTCGTCTCTAATGTGAGCGTTCCGCTCGGGTGCTGACCTCCCCACTCCCTCCCCCACCCCTCTAATGAGGCGTAACTAACTCCCTATGATTATCTCGGTGTTAACCGGTCCCAGGAAACTGGAGTCATTCTGCGAATGTTTGTGGCGGTTCAATGAGGTCACGGCCATAAAAGTATCACCCCCCCCCCCCCCCACCGGCAGACGCTTCCTGAAAATCCGAGTGCTCGCGTGTGTCCGGGGGGTCCTCCCACCTGGAGCCCCCACCTGGAGCACCCTCTCAGCCGCAGAGGTCCGTCAGTCCAAACAGCGAGACTCATACAGGAACGGCACACAGGGACGGCAGCTAAGAGCCTCCGTAAATAGCCCTTATTGAAGAGTCCATCCAGGGAGATCATCCCGGCATTTACACACTGATTTAAATCCCATCTCATCCCCGTTTACCCTCATCCTGTGTGCTTCCTGGTGTACCGTACAGTCTGCCCCCTGAGCCCGGCGTGCCGCGCTCCACGATGCTGTCGTCTGAATCTTAACATCGACACGCCGTTGTTCCATCTCTCTGAGGACCGGAGGACTGCGGCCGGCGAGCCCAGAGCCCAGTGTCAGCGCCGGTCCACTGGTCTGGGACCAGTACTGGGACCAGTCTGGGACCAGGCCGGTTCCGTGGCTCTGCTCTAGAGCATGCTGGCAGCGTCGGACTCCGGGCCGCTGATGTGTAGACGAGATGGCCGGCTGAGGGGGGGGGGGGCGCTGGGGCGGGGGGCAACGGCGCGAGCATGAGAGGGATGGGGAGGGATGACGCCCACAGGCTGGTGTCCGAGCCTTGGTTCGGCGCTGTGGTGCCCCCTCAACCGCAGGTCACACGCCACGGGCGGATGGGGGGTCCGTGACGGCACTTCATGTTGTGGTTTATATTTTATATTTGAGAAACCTTTTCACTTGGCCGGGGTGGACATCTTAAAAAAAAGACCCTCCTGAGAACAGCGAATTTTGGCACTAAACAGAGGGGAGAGAGGCCTCACTGATGCTTTATCGCTGCAGTAAAGTTGATGGTGCCAAACCCTAATCAATTCTTGCCTGTCCCGAATGGCATCTGTTGTTATTATAAATCATTAAGGGTTACAATAAAAGACCTGGTCATTAGAGGGAAAATACATCCCATGCTGTCAGCATGGACCATCCTTCATGTTTAGAGCATGCAAAAACGAGAACATGAACGCAGATGTTTTAATATGCAGCTGATGTGCCCCAGTTTTCCATTGAGGTCACAGGTCATAAAGTATAAGTCACAATTGGCATCTCTATCCCATTGACCTCTCTCTCTCTCTCTCCTCTCTCTCTCTCTCTTCTCCTCTCTCTCTCTCTCTCTCTCTCTCTCTCTCTCTCTCCTCTCTCTCTCTCTCTCTCTCTCTCTCTCTCTCTCTCTCTCTCTCTCTCTCTCTCTCTCTCTCTCTCTCTCTCTCTCTCTCTCTTCCATTGACAGTGTGCCGTCTGTGTGAGACACTGAGGCAGCGGTGTGAAGATGTGAAGCTCCCCCTGTTCGTGTGTGAAGAAACTGCCGTGCCAGGCGTTAGTGCACATTAATCATGTAATCATAGAGCTCTGCGCGGATAGAGATCCGTCCGCTACGGGTATCTATTATTTATCAGAGGATACAAATCAGAAGGTTTGAGAGCAGAGCGCTGCGGGTCGTCTCAATATTGCAGGGGCCACTTTGGAGACGCCGGCGTTAAAAGTTACGCGTCGGTTCACGTCGGAAGCAGCGCGTAATCGCCGCCAGCGCCTCTGACTGTCAGCGCGTAAAATGAGCTTCAATCACTTAAGTGTTGAACTGTACCACCTAACCCTTGTTCTGCGTGTAACCCTTGTTTTGCAAGTCGCCCATCGTGGAGAGACTTATGATCACGCTATTGGGATTGTGTGATTGACGCTGTTATCCCGCCCGTCTCACCCCCCTAACCTGCCTGTCTCACCGTCCCATAACCAACATTAAAGTTCATGACAATGTTGTGTTTTCGAAATTACATTTACGTCAGGTTTCCACGGAGCTTGTAGTGGCGAATTCCCAAAGCTTTACAGACCACTGGTGAGTAACCATTTGTAACACTTGATTTACAATGTTAATAAAAAAAAATGTTTTAAACACAAACCACAGTCCTTTTGATTTTCGTTTTTCATTTAGACATGTTTTTTTTTTTAAATGTATTATGTCCCCCTATTCCCTTCACAACGGTAGGAAAATTGAAAAGACTCAATAACAGAATTCCATATATAAAGAATTATTTTTAATAGATGCAAAAACACGTAGAAACACTGCAATATGTACACTGTATTCACCATCTAGTCTCGTTAGCAACATTTATCAAAAAGCAAGCAAAGCCTTCAAAACTTATTATTTTTTTTAAATACCAACTTCTGCCCTCGACAATAAATATGAGTGACTGACATGAACTGAGAAGCAACACGTGTTCAGGACAAAGCCTGCGGAGGCCGGCCTTTGCCTCAGAACTCTCGCGATAGTGCAACTAGGAAACTACAATGGTAGCTCCCACAGAACTGAGTTGATTGTTATGCATGCTTTCAGTTAAAAAAAAAAAAAAAGAAAAGAAAAGAAGAAAAAATGCTTTTGTGCAAAGTTCAACCATTTTGAAATGCACTTTTTTTTTTTGGCTGACATTGCGCACATGAGTCATGTGTTGGGTTTCAACATAATCATCGTGAATTCAAAACTATTTAATTAGAGAGGGAAAATCTAAATGTTTTGCTTGTGAAACACGGCAAAGACAATTTTATGAGGGCAAGCACAGAGGTAACGTGTTGCCTTGAATCAATGATGCGTTACAAGAAGATCCCCCTCCACAGCAGACAGAGCGTCAAACAGGAGCCGCAGTCCAGCGGGATTCGACTCTGTGCCGACAAAAACACACACAGGGTTTTCTTTTTGTAAACTATTTAGGCAGGTAGGACTTCTATCGTAGTTTTACTGTGCCGACATGAGGACCAAAACGGGCACGTTGGTCTTCACCCGGACCGGAGAGACGCTGCGGGCGCTGACTCATTAAACAAAGGTGATACACATATGCTTATTACCACGAGAACTGTAGACCTTCATATTAACCGACAATTACGTTTGACTCTGAACACTAAAATCCCCTTAACCTCCAAACAGCCGGGTGTGAACAACACAAAGCACATAAAACCAAAACAGGTGTCAACAGGACTCGCAGGGTTTGTCACGATATCCAAAATAGCCAACAAACAAAATGTACGCATCGCTGCTTTTGATTGTCACAATGCTAGTCCCTGAAACCTTTGTCCCATGAAAGCGATAATCTCTCCATATAATGGTCCTGGATGTCTTCAGGACTTAAAAAAAGGTTGTTTTACTGTACTGCTGGTGCGCGTGTTTGATAACCCATGAAAAAGTGATTTACATTACTGTACACATGTTTAGTTAATTCAGGGAAGGACCGCCAGATTGTGCACGTGTGTTACAGTGAAGGTTCTCCTCACCACTGTGGAGGTCTTCACGGTGCAGAACTATCGTACCCGCAGACTAGATGTGTGTACTTGTGTGGAACATGACGAGAGAATTTAAAGAAAACTATGTTTTAAAATGGAAGTCGTGGACAAGGGTTACAAATGCAAGAAATGAACTTTAAATTTACAAAGTGAATGCACAGAGAGTCAACGCTTTGTGTCTCTGAGCCTGACCGATTTGAGGGGGGGCTGCAATCAGAGACTCGTAGTCGTCCCTGTGAAAGTGTTCTACAATTGTGTCACCGACTACGTCTGACGACAATCCAATTAGAGACGCCTGGATTTTGCGCACACGGTACACACATCTGGTCTGGCAGAGTACGACACGTCGGCGCCGCGACGACGCCTCGCTGCGCTCCGTCGCCACTCCCTCACTGCATGAACACGTACGGGTTGGTTTTGTGGTGGCCCACGTTCATGGCGCAGGGCATGGCGGTCCGGGCGCCGCCCATCACGGCCTGGCCCGGGTCGTGGCCGTTCTCCGACCACGGCGGCGAGTCCATGGGCTCCCGCTTGATGGCGTGGATGATGCCGTGGCCCTTGAACTCGTAGCCGTTGTGCTTGCCGTAGTCCTGCTGCATGAAGACCTTGTGGGGCTCCATGGGGGCGACCGGGTAGGCGTGGCCGTCCATGAGGTTCACCGTCTGGCTGCTGCAAAGGGGGTCTGAGTGCGGCCCCCTGTGGGGACTGAACTGGCCGTTGTGGTTGTGGTTGTGGTTGTTGTTGTTGTTGTTGTTGTTGTTGTTGTGGTGCATGTTGCCGGGGTCCTTGTTGTACTTCTGCAGGCGCCCCGGGGCGTTGACGCCGTTGGCGGCGGCGTAGTTGTCGTAGTGACCGTGGTGGACGTACGGCGGGCTGATGCCCGCCTTGCCCCGCTGACACGGCGAGTACTGCTGGTCGTAGAAGTCCGCCTCGGACTTGAGCTGCACGCCGGTGTTGGGGTCGTACACCGCGTTTGCCGTAGCAACGGTCCACCAGGCCCGGGTCGCGGCAGGCCCACGGCCGGCCGTACAGGTCGAGGGCCGTTCTCCGAGTCCGAGTCGTGTTCCACCTTGATGGGGGGCATCTCCGCCATCAGGTGGCCGTCGTAGCACTCCCCCCCGTAGCCGCCCTCGCTCTTCACCGGCTCCACGCAGTACGCGTCCGGCTCGGCGGGGCTCTGGAGGTTGCCGTAGAGACGGGAGACAAACACCTCACCGCCCCGGCCGCCGTTGCAGCTGGGGGCCGCGCGGTACGGCTTCCCGTAGTGGCCGGCCTTGTTCATCCTGTTGGTGGGGAGGTAGCCACCTCCCTGCCCCGCCCTGATGGCACCGGAGTTGGGCCGCAGGGGCCACCCGCCGCCCAGGCCCGGTTGAGGCCTTTGTGCGGCGCCACCGAGGGTCTTGCAGTAGTTGAGCGGCTCGTCCTGGTTGTAGAAGCCCTCTGGCCGGTACCTGACCGTTGTCCTTGGAGAGGGGGGTCCAGGGCGCTTGCTGGCCCCTCGGGGCACCGCTCGGCGTGGAGCAGGGGGAGCAACAGGGGGTCACAGCCCTCACCCATACCACCGTTGGCTGAGTGTCTCCGAAAGGGCTCCCCTCGCTCACTGCCAGAGAGAAGGAGTGCAACAGCAGATGGTTAGAAGATGAGGAGAGTGAGTCCATCACATCTTCATCACTGCCTCTTTACAGTAAATACATAAGTCAATTTATGAATTAGCTCAGATCGCCTGCTTTTCATTTCTAATTTGGCTGGGGTTTCCACCATTATGGCCAGAAATGTACTAACAAGCGAGGAATAAATAACAAAAAAACACAAATATATCTGCAGAGTGCACTGGAATCCATGAGACTTTCCAAAAGTGACTCAACTTTCCCAGGACACGTCTCCTCTCATAAGGCAACATTCCTCAGAGACATATGCTATCGTTAAACAGTCCCCTGGTTCAATACGTCCAGCGTTGGGTTGGTGGACAAAGGCGTTCAAATAATTTCTGCCCACCCACTTTGTTCCGATTAAGTCACGTTTTGATTTGATGTTCTCATGGAATGCAGGAGAACCATGAGAATACATTATAAAAAAAAAAATTAAAAAAAAACCTATTCAAACTTCAACGGCAGGCTCAATGTCTTCAGTCTGGGAACTGTTCCTTTATAAGACGAACGGCCCTTAAAAAAATCCTTTGCGACTGCATGGAGTTATTACCAAGGTAAACCCAATTTAACCGCACACCCAACGAAAACTGCGCGCGCGCGGGGAGCTTTTACTGTGTAGCTGGCGGGCGTGTTTGCCTTTTTCTCTCGGCTTGGCGTCGTTCCCGCTACCCGCCCCAGTTTATGGTTCTCTTGTCTCCCTTTTGATCCAGCCAGCAGCCCCCGGGGACACATGGGGCCGTTCACTGTTTTTTCCCAAGCGTAAAAGCACTGCGCTGCTCATCACGCCCCCCCCCTGCCTGGCCCAGCCCTGGCTAAATGCGTCTTCACCTGGTCGGCCATTTCTTCTGCCGGACAGATCATCTCGACAATGTCAGTTCCGTCTTGAAATGTTTGTGGAATTGTTTGTTTGCTTCAGTGTCTGGCGGGCTGTTCCAATAAATTTAAACATTTTTCGGATCGCAACGACTGACCAAACGTGGCGTTCAAAGGGCCGTAGAAGAACACCCTGACAGGATGTCTTCCACCAGGTGTGGCTGTAATGACCATAAGACTGTCTTTCATATCTCACACCGTGGTCACTGAGTCTGACTTTGTTTACTTGCAGCATCTCCATTGGCCTATAATCAACGTTCACTGCTCCTGTTCTATATTCATGGCACTACGTAGACCAATGTCATAATATATTTTATATATATAATACATGATCGGAAAATAGTTTGGGGGGAATTAGAAGTGCTTATTTAAGATGATTCTAGCTACTGTAATCTTAGTAGTAATGGTAACTCAAGAAAGATGCGACTTTAGTAACAAACCACCTAGTTACAGGGTAGTATTTAGTCTTGAATACTTTACTAAAGTCTTTACTAAATAAAAAAACTTTACACTCAAACGTAGGATGAGACTGCCCATCAGCTGGTCAGGACCACCGTACTGCTGTTTGATCCGTTGACAGGAGGTGCGCTTGTTAAGTCTGGATGCTCCCCACAGGGGAGGTGTCTGCGTGCTCCTCACCTGGGGTCCAAGCCCGGGAGAAAACCCCCCGCCTCCTTTGCTCTTCCCCCTCATCAGCATGTTCTTCATCTTCATCTCGGTGATGGAGGGCAGCAGCAGGGGCACGGCCACGCAGAACAGGGCCAGCTGGGGCGGCAGGAGGGCCCCCCGAGCCAGACTTCTTCTTCTGCCCTACCAGGAAACTTCAGCCGGCCCTGGAACTGCATGGTCTGGGGGGGGGGGTGAGACAGAGGGTGAGAGAGGGAGGGGGGGTGGGGGTGAAAGCTTTGGTTACACGTCTCCCAGGGGTCAGGCACCAAACAGTTTCCCAGGTGGTGTTGTCACACCTGTGTGATGCTGCCGCGGAAACATGCATGTTCAAATGAGACGCGAGTCAAAGGTCAATGAGCTCTGAGATGGACGATCAAACCTCACCTAAACAGACTCCTGACGGGTTTCCTTAAATAGAGTACGACCACTTTTAATGCTCTCGTTCAAATC